>NDFZ01005483.1:791390-801471 GCA_002192655.3 Mamestra configurata
CTAGGGCCAGAGCCTGCCAGGGTTGCGGAATTTGTTCGAAAGAGTCACCGCGGCCCTGGAACGCAAAGGGCTTTAGAAGGAACACGGATGGGTTTTAGTCAGTAAGAGTCTGACACGCCCTTCCGCTCCACCCAGAGCGGAAGAAGTCATTTGATGATTTCCCATCCTTAAAAAAAAAAAAAAAAAGCTTAGCTTGGGAATCAGCAGCAGTACCTTTTGTGCAATACATTAATACGAAGCATATGTTAGATTACCCTAAGATGACTGTATCAACTGGCGACAGCAAAAACATTTTTATTATTTTATTTTATTTTATTTATTTATAAGACTTGCTCGACCAACAATAATTATTATTTAGTTCCTCTATTTATTCTTAAAATCGTTTACCAACAAAACATTCCTATGCACATTCATTCCCCTTTTAAACCGTCTCCATTCTTCAGATATTCCATTTAAAAACTTCTTGACGAACAAAAACGAAATTAGCGATTCATTAAATAGTGATACTTAATCGAGGATTATTTAAATGTGTTTAATTAAGGTGCGAGTACATTGATGGCAGGTGGTGGACTTGTATGGGCATCTCGCAAAGTAAGGTAGGTGGTAGAATGAATGCATTGTTGCTTTTGATGTGTTTTTTTTTTGAGGTTACGTGACGAGATGTATGGCGTAGACTTAATGAAAAAGATAATAATTATATATGGATTAAAAAAGAAAATTATGATGTATATATGTTCCCAATAAACCTGGTTTAATGCAGTAAATTCAAATACTTAACAAGAATAAATATGCAGAAATATTAGAGCTTTTTTATTGAGAATTGGGCTTGCTCTTGACCTCGATCAGACCTGATGGAAAGTGATGGATGAGGTCTATGATGGAGTGAGCGTACCCTGAAGATGCCTGTCCACTCTGGCTTTGGAGGCATATGTGGAAGCTTGCAATCAGGTTGATTTCTTGGATATTTATCAATATATGACCGTCTGATTTTTTTCCACCAGTCTTTCCAAGGAGTACCGTGTTACCCAGTTAATGGGTTGTGGAGGTCTGGTAGGCAGCCGCTCCACGTAACATACTGGTATTCAGCTGAATCTGGTTTGACTGGAAGCCGACCCCAATATAGTTGGGAAAAGGCTAGGCAGATGATGACCGTCTGATTTTTAAATTTGTTGCATAATGGCGATGGAATTTGCCAACAGTTGAAAATCGAACAAAGTTTTCGATTCAATCAAACTCATACGCCTCAATCTAATTACTAATAATAAATAAATTTTCGATAGACTATCATTCTCTCAAAAATACTTTGCAAATAACGTGTCTAGTAAATGGTCAAACCGATTAGGATTAATGACAAGCTTAAAAAAATACTACATAAATGTTACACATCAGTGAACCAACACCCTAAATTATTTATTTATCCTTCTGCTTACATTTTATTGCACATCAAAAGACACCGCCTGGTTAAGATTCAATAGTTAACTTTACAATGTCAATCAGTATGATCTGAGCAAAAAATAACGATCAATATTATAATGAGAATGCAGTAAAGCACGTACGTTTTAATGTTATATAATTGTGGAATTATTCGCGAGAATGCTCATGTTTAAGTTAACGGGGAAAAGTAAGAAAATACTGTAAAGGATTTCTTTTTAAATCATCGAGCATGCTTTAAAATATCTTGAATGAATGTGAAATGCAATTGTATAAGTTCTCCGACCGCTAGTCGAAGCTCACTGTTTACTTTGAATATTGATTCGTTGAACAAGTCGGTCATTATAGAAATTGAACATGTTTTTTTTTATGAATACAAAGTAAAGCTTACCATAGTTATAAACTTGAACATTGGGAGATAACCTTATTTATAAAAACCCTTATTTATAAAAAAAATAACAGTTATTAAAAAGATTTTTTGATTTAGGATCTGCTAAAACAGCAATTCAAACCAATCATATGTTGAAATTTGATAGGGGAAAATGCTCAGTTCAGACAGAAAGCGTTAATCGGTAGTATAAGATTATATTTAAGGACAGAACCTACATATTCCACGAAGTCCTAATAATCTGAAAACTCAATAAATATCGATATGCGAATTTACAATATGCAATGAGCTTCCCTTTCTTGTTCAATCAATAAAATCAATTCAAATAAAGCCTTTATTCTATGCATTTACAAGATTTTTACAATCATATTTATAACTTAAATAAACAGTTATTATAAAACTATTACTCATTTTTTATTACCCTTACTGATCGTTTTTTGAAACAACGAATTATTGTATATATAACTTATTTGTTGTTTCAATCAATATCGAATTATAAACTAAACTTTTACAAAAACGTTTATCCTTAACCACAATCAGCCTTGACCAATACCTACCACAAATTTACCCCACAAATTATACCAAACACATTATACAATCGGCAATAACTAGAAAAAAACACAACCGCCCGTAATAGCTCTACTACAGTCTATTATTACCCCAGTGCTTCTAGGAACGGATAAAATCCTCTAACCATATACCGCAATGCGCTTTCCGCCCACAATTCAAACTGTGACTTTAAAACTAAATAATTTTAAGTTTTAATTGACACGGAATGGCTTACTGGGAAAATATTGTTTGTAGTGGTGTTAGTTTTACGGCGACAGAATGTGAAAAGTACTAGATTGAAACAATAATAAAATTGTTTGGGAAAATTCAAATTATGTCAACTGACGTCGGCCATTTTACATTTTCTGTTCCGGAATAGATAAATTCGGGATCAAAGTGTGTTGAACATTGCTCATTTATTCACGCAAACGAAACCACTGGCAGAATCTAGCCTAAAATAAGACATTTCAGTAGTTCAAATAGGTTCTTGATTATAAACCGAAAAAAATACGTAATAACTGCCCGCCAATCGCCTGACAATGGTTAAATTATTTCGATCATCCAATCTAGAGGAGTAGAGTTTATGGTATTCAGGTCTGTTTTACATCATTTTAGCGAAAGTAGCCGACATAGCCCGAAGAATCACTTGCTGAAATGATGACGAGAACGCTTTACGGAGAACCAAAAACAAATCGATTGAAACTTTTCATTCGATTTGTTTTAGTTCCCTAACATACGAAATTACCTACTACTTGGAACCACTAAGCACAATGCAGTCTAGATTCTAGATAACACTAGGAACTTCCTGTTCTTGGTCGAAGCTGACTTTGATAGATAAGTGCTAAGTTCGCAGCTATTGTGTGGTCTAGTAGCTAGGTAACGCTGCTTAGGATCTATACTGAAACCAATGCAACTATGTGATTTGTAGTTTTAAGCCCATATAGATATATCAAATTTTTTAAGTGAAAACTTCTTTAGGCGCGTTGAGCACTTTTTGGGTGAACAAAAATCATGGAACTCGCATCATCGTCACCCAACGCTTTCCTTCAGCTATATGTATACTGTGTATATATGTGTAGTTTTTGGGTGAACAAAAATCATGTAACTCGCGTCATCGCCGTCGATCGCTTTTTATGAGCTATATGTACCTATATATGTGTAGTTTTTGGTAAATCAATACCTACCTACTATAAAGATTTTGATGAAATCAAATTTATAAAATCCAAAATCAATATTTTACCATCGATTTTAAAGCAATTCCACTTAATTTTTAAGTCACATTCAAGCAGTCATTGAACCCGACAAATAACCTACCTGCTGCTCCAACCCTGTTGCCAAAATTGCGTAAGGTTAGGTAAAACGGTTGCATGCAGTGATACATACTGCGTTGTTATATAAAATGCTTGTCGATACACGTCGCCAGGCTGTCGCGTACTTACTAGGAAACTACCTGCGATACCCATGTGGGGTTAAATCGATAGGAAACTCGACGCATTTTGTACCTATGTGGTTGCAAAAATGAATGAAAACTTTTAAGCAGTTAAAGTACATTTTTTAACTAATATTATAGAGAGGTATTTTTAAACATGCTCGGAATAGGTAATCTCTTCAATTCCCGATCCGATTACAATATTCTAATTATTGTTCAGTGCCACATATTACCTCTTATCCGTGAATTATGATTCCCATGGAATAGAACCCGAACGCCGTGAGAAAATTCTAGATATTAGTAACGATATTAATTAAAATTGTACAATAAACATTGATGTTTTCTAAGACCTGTTTAAGTAACGAGACTGGTTATTTAGGTTCTTTGCCAAATGTTTATTTTAGAGCTTTCAAGGGAGCTTACAATCGACAGAACATTTTTAAGGTGCGACTTTAAAATACATAGAAATAATATTATTACATAATGCGTAAGTAACTATGTGTGTCCATCTATCCGTTTGTTACATTTTCATGTCTTAACTGATGAACGAATTGAAATGAAATATGGAATATTATCCTGGAATCGTAACATCTTCCTTAGGATTCAGAATCTAGTAATAAATAAACAAGATTCACAAGTAAATCTACAAAAAATATCAAGCTTTCTAAGGCATACAAATCCGACAAGACGATCGATATAACTTTGCATACAATCGTCAGCTTGTTCCCAAAAGCAATTAAAATCCAGCAACGTCTGAAAGCTTTTCCACCCATTAAAAAGCCCGCCTATTGTTACCCATTTTCCATTAAACTTTCTTTAAAAGCGTCAGCATATTAAAAAGCCTTTACCACCCAAAATTATTTAGTAAATGAATGCCTTCAACGAAAAATACAAAGTAACCACGATATCGATTCCTGTCAGTCACTCGATTCAAAGACTGGATACTCAGAAACCTTCGACAATTCCTTTGAATAAAACTTCGATCAGGACAATCCCTATCAATCATTCTGTGTACTACATAATTAATACCACCGTTCAGAAATCACCACCCACTAGCAATTTGTCTACCTTGCCGTGAATACTGCTTTTATCAGTTCATCATGAAAATAGGGGTTGAAATAATCAATAGAGTCCAGCCCCACCCCTTAAAGCGCATGCGTGATGGTATTCACCTGGTGGTGGTGGTATCGCCCCATGGGATCGTTCATGCCGTGGTATTAACCCACTGTTCATTCTTGTAAAAGATGGCTGGGGAGCAAGACACGTCCGAGTTTGGGGACGACCATTTTGGGGACTGGTCTTCCATACCACCATGTAAGTCCAATTTTAAAATCTTAAGTTAACTTTCTTTTTAAATTACGTCACAGATTTTATTTTTATTTTATTTCCCTCCCACATTTTCTTTTTAAATCAGCCATTAACTAAATTGAATTCTTAATTCATTTTGAAATAATTACGTTTTAATGTAAAGGTGTGTGCGCAGTTTTCCCGTTTAATTTTCCTTGCGTTAGTGCCGCCATTTTGAATTTTCACTCGTGATCCCGGCGGTCCAATTTAAATATGTGTTTGCTGAATGTTCATTTTGGGATTAAAATAAGAATTAATACATTTTTTTAAAGACTCTGGGCACATACCCATTGCGGTGTTTAGATTTTGTAATATCAAAGATGTATATTATTTTATTAGATAACTAAAATTTCCTAAATACTAAAATATGTGATGCAACATTGAATCATAGCAATTAATATCTATTTAAATAGCTGCATTTTGATAATTTATTTATTTCTGAATTAAACTTATGGAAATTGCTGCATTTTGATCATTTCTGAATTAAACTTATGGAAATTGCTGCATTTTAATAATACTGAAAAAACAAGTTCATTCGAAAAAATCTAGGGTGACTACTCCAATTCCCGTCCTAACAATTTTCACTTTTACTAAACGGTCAACTGAACACCAATAGTAACAATTTTCAATTGTTTTCACAGAAAACCACCCAAGCCCGACCATGGAAAGCGGTAAGATGTGTTTAGAGATAGTTTTCACTGCAACGAATTTGCGACACGACACGACTTATCGTTCAATACTGACGCGAGCCGTGCGCAATGACGTAAAGTAGATTTAGATTAAAATGCTTTTTTTATGATTGTTTTTTTGTTTTTTTTCATGCACTTACCAAATTGTATATAATTTTGGACGTGTACATACACTCTATGTATATTTAATTTCAATAAACAAGCTTCACAAACACGCTATTTGTTTTGCCTCACCTATTCGTATTACGTTTTAAGGGCCGATTCCATTGAAGCAATTATTGCAGGCTTTTTATAGTTTTGAAATACAACCCCAGGTAGTGGAGTTACCCTTTTAGGGTTGGTCACCCTTTTATGGGCACGATAATTAAAATTACTGTGACTTATCAAACATCGTTAGTTACCGGGGGTTGGAGACTTACCTTGTGTCTATTTTTGAGTGAGGAATGAGTCAGCGGTACTAAAATACATTTATCTGTCTGTATCTTTTATAATACTAAGCCAGTTTTTTAACTGACTTCTAGAAAACGTACCGCTTTTGAATTAATACTAGAAAAAGATAGGTACCTACATGAAATCAAAATTACTTATATTTTCTTATCACTAATACAATAATTTTTACTACGGGTCTGTCAGGGAATTGATGTGTAAATGCAAAAAGTCGAGGGCATCATCAGTTCATTTGATTATTTAGCGACGTTAACTAGGTTTTTTGCGGCTTTAACTTTAAATCAGAAATACATTAAAAAAACTTTTTACTAAATATTCAACCGATTTCCAAATAAATACACTACCAAGTTCAAAATTACTTTTATTTCGAAAATCGATGTTTCTGTTTTTTGTCGTCGTTTATTAACACCTACTTCAGAAATTAAAGTATATTAGTCGGGTTTCACGCAGTTATTGAAATTATTCAATCAACTTATTGATTTAGCCAACCAAATCTAATGAAATGAATGGACTAAACTCTAATAAAATTATTTATTAACTGCATAACCCTTAAACAAGTCAGTTTGGAACTGAATTGCTAATTATAATGTTATGAATGTTCTACAAATACTAACAAATCGATTCATTACTTAAAACAACTCGTGATTTTAGTATACTATGACTGTAGTAAAGGTAACTGGAGCAAAGTTTTAGTACCCGAATCAATTAAAATGTTTACGATCAAAATGTTTGTCTTGAAAATATTTTCATACAAAAGCAAGATTATGTAATAAGCTTTGTACTTGCTGTTTTCGCATTATTCTGATCTGTTTTTATTATAATGTACTTGCCGCTGGCAGACCAGTGGCTTCGTGAATGTCGGAAATTGTTCCAGTGGAACATAACCCGGGATAATCCTATTATACTAGTTTTGAGTCAAATTTTATCCAGATCTGCTCACTCGTTCTGGCGTGATTGAGTAATAAACATCCACCCAAAATAAAATGCTCAGGCTTGTATTTGATGGCCACTATCTCACCCGACGGTAAGCAAAGACATGGTCGACGATAGAACACGCTTAGTAGCCTATTCACTCTTGACTTAAAGAAAATATCCCCAGGTAAAGTCTATTCTTTTCTGTTTAGAAAACCTCTAGTTTAAACTATTCAGAGGATTATAAAAAATAACAAAAATTATTTGCCTGTATACAAGATTATGGCTTGACTACTTATATTTCTAAATTAATAAACTAAATAAGAGACTGCTTTACTTCTTATATTGAAATTACATTTTCAAATATTTACTGATGCTATTTAACTTTATGGACTTCATTACACTCGCTTTGCTATCAACTATATGTCTAAACTTAGCAATTATTCAAAATACCATTTTATCAATAAAACAGAGGCAATGAGAAAGATAATGCCAAACAACTGGCAGATTTTTGATAACGGAAAGACATGTCACAAGGTTTAAGTTTTTTTACGTTTTTATTTATATTATTGATAGGTTTGACTACTATCTAACATGATGATAAACGAAGAGCTCGCTTTCCTATAAAACTCACTACACACTTAACTAATAAAACCCGTCATAAACTCTAAAATGTCATCTATTTCTAAACTTTACAATAAAATATTATAATACTTTCAACAGTTTAAATGACTCATGAAGAAAGCGATGTAAAAATTGTAGAAAGAAAAGTTATGTTTCAACAATTCAACATAGTATTAATTCATGATATGGGTGGGCGCGTGCCACACGTGCCGTATTTTATAGTTCTTTTGATTTACGCCACGAGATTTCGTGTCGTGTGCCACGGGTCGAATATAATGCCGTGATTTAACCTTTTAAAACAAAATATGCTTATTAATTAGGCGGACGATAATTGTTGCTTTCACCTTAACATTTTTTTGGCTTTCTCGATTGCGTCATGTTTATTGTTCGGTTTTCTTTTACGTAATGGCCTGTTATTTTGAACATAATTGTACTTTAGTAGCTAATTCAGTAATCGATTTTTTTTTGACGAACCCCCAACTTGTGAGCAAAAATGTTTCTTGGTTTGTGACGCTGTCTAAAAAACGAGGATAACTGAAAACAATCATCTGAGGGCCAATTATACTAATTTTTTAGCAGCGATAGCAGCCGCTTCATATCAAAAACACCTCGTTTCCCTACATTTTGACAGACTGTCACTGAAATATTCATAATTCACTATAAACATGGTTTATTCTAAACATAATTCAAACATAAACATGGTTTATCCATTGTTTTTCTTAAAAAAACTGTTGATAAAATCAAATTAACAGTCCAAACAGTTAATAGTAGCTAAAATAATATCAAACAATTCAAAACCGGCCTCTCATTAAAACGAAACAGTCAACTTGTCATAGATTACAAACCATAGCGTGAGAAACAATAAACGACAAAGATATAATAATAAACAAGTCCACTAGATACGACACTAATCTATGTCAAGGGTGGTCCACGTCCATAAATTATAATACTATCTCACGCAATCTATGTACCTTTTAGCGAGTAATTATTATAAACACTTCCAGTAGCATAAGTACAGCTACGAAAAAATAACCAATTATTCTAGACCTCTGTGCATTGATTTGTAACTTTTTTTCAAGTGTCAAATTAAAGTGGGTAGTTTTGACGTATGTATGACATTTGTAGGACATAGATTCAAGATTGGAGAATAGACAATCAAGTGACAAAGTCGCTGACTTTGATTTATTACTGTCGTAAAACTTATAACAAGGCTCTTCGATTTCTATTATAAGTTCTAAATACGGAGTTTTATAGCTTAGCAGACAATTTTATTAAATAACTTGCCTTATGAGTTGGTATTTCTATTCGATGTTGGATTGTAAAATATAATGTCATAATAACTTCCTTTAACAATATAGCTTCTTAGTTAAAATATTTTAGTATCAAATGGTTTATGGCTAAAAAATTTAATTTAGAAGTTACCTGGGTAAGGATTGAAATAATGGACTTAAATGTTTTCATGTCGGTACCTCTCTTACATACAAAACTAACTGTCACATCGCCCCTTTAATTAATTCCTCGCGTAAAAGTTATCTGACGATTAAAAATTGCCGCTTTTTTTTCGAATCGATGGTTGATTCCTTAGATTTTTTAGGCCCAGTCGGTCCTTTAAACGAACAAACCTGCGAAAATAAGCTAGTTTTAGAATCCCAATTAACCATCAGTGTTATGCAAGAAAAGCACACCACAAAGTACAATATTAATTTCAAATCCAGGGTAATTTAATACTAACACAAAACGTTTACATGGTCCGATGATAATCGAGAACTCGCTACTATGGTTACGCAATCGCATGAAACTCGATACCGATTGTAAGGGCTTGGGCACACTCGGTCAGTTTATCTATAGCGGCATCGATGCCGTCATAAAAAACTAACGTAGCTAAATCTATACCGACACAAAAAGTAATGCAGCGACATCTATACCGTCAGCAACGAACTCCAAAGAAATCCTGCATCGCAGTATCAGAGTTTTCCGCGCGATTTGTCTGGTTGGAGGATCCTCCCATCTCAATGGAGGTTTGCGGGACTTTACACCCTGTTCCGCATGCCCTATATACCACACACCTTAACCATATATATAGGTAAAGGTGGTGTGGGTTTTGAACGCCAACATATTGGAAAAACTACAGATTTTATCCGGGTGTATAAAATCTACACGGTTGGAAAGTTTCTAAAAGTCTGGTAAAATAAGACTTCTTATAACTTCCATAAATTAGGATTTTCTCTATCTCTGTTTCAAGGAAGGCTCGTTTTGTGTTGACTA
>NDFZ01005483.1:801502-934372 GCA_002192655.3 Mamestra configurata
TTTCTGTGAACTATTGAGAACTTCAAGTTGAAAACTTATCAAATTCTACTCTAACATGAGAACTTGTCAATAACATAAAAGTATGTACAGTTCAGAAAAACAGGTGTGAATCGAGAAGTAGAAGAATTAACCTACGTTATAAATATTTCAACACTTAGGGTCTTTCTTTTACCAAAGTGAAATCATCAAATGACTCCTACCACTCTGGGTGGAGCGGAAGGGAGTGTAAGACTGTTACTGACTAAAAACCATGTTCCTCGAAATGCCCTTTGCGTACTAGTGCCGCGGTGACTCTTTCGCATAAATATAGTATAGTAGTATAGATAGCATTAGCATTTTCTATGCTGGCATCTCTTTCAGGCAAGACTTCTATAGGGTGAGCGTTGCTTAGTAAGAGCGAAAAATCAATGAAGTTTATCGACTAAACAGTCACGTAAAATGACTTTCAGAAAGTACTGCGTCGTTGTCAGTTTGGTCGATAATTCCCCCACGACTGGATTTGGTCGCTTATAAACTTAAGCTAATCAGACGACAAACTCCGAACAATCTCATTGCTTCCATCCCATTCTCAATTTTAAATTAAAATAAAAATGATTTTCAAATTATGCCATGTGACATGTAAAATGACAAGACTTATTGTGACGCGATCAAATTTTTTTTTTTTACATGTTTATGTGTAGTAAATTGCCAAAATTGACCATTCCTTCTCCCCATATCTCCGAAACCACTGACCATGAAATTTTGAAAAAAAAAGAGTTGCGAAAAATAATTAATTTCATAGACATCAAGAAAATTTATTAAAACTGAGGATTTAAATAAAATGTTAATAATTATGATTGGTCCTTTATCTTGATGTTTTAAATCTCAGCAATAACAAAACTCCCTCGTTGTGTCCAAGCCTTTAATCGGTACACAATCGAGTAGAGTCGAGTAATGAGCGTGTCGCCGACGATTCTGAGACCTATTTACAGTAAGCTGTCGTAATCTTTATTAATTAGTATAATTCTGACGGAAAAAACGAAGTTATTTCAACATCGCACGAGACTTAGGCGTCGATGTAGTGGTAGCAAACAAATTCTAGTCAAATCCTTTCATTCTATTTTTACAGTTAAAAATAAATTTAAAGGTAAAATTAACATTTTAGTGACAGATTTTTTTTTCAAATGAAGCAACAATATATCACAATCTGACCGAAGGGATTATGTGAACGACAATAGAGCACGCTGGCCTAGACGTGACGTATTCCCTTAGGATTACGTAATCATGAGAGATTTAAGAGAATTCTAAATCGCTTTTTGTACCCTATGATGACAAGGCCTCGAGAAAAAATATATCATATAATTTTTTGGAATGACAAAACGTTTTTGACAATTTTTTTACGGGTAATTGTAAAGGGTAGCTTAGTTTTGCGTATCTTTGTGCATTTAGAAGCAACCCTTTCCAAAAGACACTAAGGTAACTGAGCGGTGTTACGGGGCGTAATGTAACATGTTACAAAGCGAGCATTCGTGCAGTCAGTACCTGGAAACGAGCACGCACATGATTTGTGTATGTGATGTGTATGTGGCGTCACATAACATGCTCGCTGCGAATGTTACATTACGGCCTGTAACACCGGTCAGTATCCAGTTTAAGAGCGTTTACTACTCATAGAATTTTACGTACAGACGCAAGCACATCAAGCTACAAGAATCTGTCATATTTCTTAAATAGATTTTCAACGTTATCACCAAGACTCATGATTGATTGGGAAAATTTGACAGTTTCGGGTAGCTTGACGTGCTCGCGTCTGTTAGTACTGACAAGTTTTTATTCTTTTAAATAATAAACGTTGAGATTTTTCCGAACAAGAGTTTAGACAGAAAAAAAAGAGATTTTTGTAATACCGTAAATAAAATAAAATTGCTGTCTCTGCCTTTAGACTTATGTAAAACTAACTATTTAGACTTCAGTTTCAACTGACAGCTCATAAGTTTTCGGCACAGTTTTGCTGCTATCCGTACGATCTGCAGTATGTAGGCTATGCCCTTACATCGCCCGAGGAGGCTGGCGGACATTGCTAAAGGATTCAAATTAGATGGCGTACTTCTATGACAGTTTAGATTGGACCCGTTTAGTAGTATGTTACTTGTGACATAGCTTTATAATGTGGTCTATCGACGCCTTTCCCATAGGAACCGTGCTTAGCACTTCACCTAAGTCATCACAGTGAGATTGTAACAGAATAGCACTCATCATCATATCAGCCGAAAGACGTCCACTGCTGGACATAGGCCTGACCCAAAGGAAGGGAGGGGGTCGCTATAATCGCCACGCTTGGCAGGCGGGTTGGCGATCGCAGTGTAGGTAGCTGTTGCAATGCACAGAGAATGCTGCCCATTCTCTGGTGATTCCCTTAGTCGCCTCTTACGACGCTCACGGGAAGTGATGGGATGGTGCTATTCTTTTACGTCCGACACCATACAGAACCAAACATACAAGAGCTATACAGAAGAGCACTACTGAAACATTGTAAACACCGATTTTATCACCATAGAAATAAGTTTACGTCTAACTTAGGTTTAGGTACTTTTGTTGCGTTAAACCTTACTCAACCCGGCGCCTATTTTATGACCCACGCTTAACAGTTAACTAGCAATCACAAAAACATTAATCGAATAAATCTTTTAATTCAATTAAGCTCATTGATTTTATCAATTTAATTGGAAAATCTTTGAATTTATCACCGTTTCCGTTAGTATTGACAGGTGAACGGAAAAATTGGTATTTACTTTGCAAATTGAGGTCGCAACACTATAGATCTATAAAATGTCAGTTTGCACTCTATGACTTAATTAGTTGGTGAGATTAATGATGATTAAGGCAGTTGATGGTGATTGCTGGTGATTTGTCATTGAATAGAAGTAGCCTTAATATTTGGATTACTGCCACGTTTAAAGCCTTCTATAAATCAATCAACTGCTGTTGTTAATGAGTAAAAAGATGTAAGATAGATAAGAAAAGATAGAAAAAAGAAAGATAAAAATAAGAAAAGAGAAAAAGACAAGAGAAAGATAGCTGATAAGTTTTTTAGTTTTTAGTGTTTCTGTGCGTTTTTTCCGGCAGAACAAACTGATTTTCTTTCTTTCTTTAGATGTAAGTAATAATCGAGGTGCATGGCTTTTTAGGATACTGTCTACGAGAGCAGTACATACTTAAATGTTTTCCTATATTTTCTATTTTCCATAACCAAACCATGATAAGACCCTATTTAATTTGGTATCAAGTGGATACTGTGGATGATGATCAATTTGGTACATAAAGATATATAGATATCTGGCATACCTTTCTATGAAAGAATTAAAAAACTACAATATGTCCGGCGAGACATAAAAAAAAAACAAAATCGCAAAATCTAATCGAAAAAGGTCTAGCCATATAAACAATGATTAAGGTATCGGATGTATTGTGTTATATGTTTTATATGTACCTAAGTTATAACATCGCTTGGGATGTATCTGTGAAGGTGTTATAATAATGAATGAATAAATAAATAAATATTTGTACTTACATAAGCTTAATTATCACCTCAGTTGTTTTCTTGTTCACAGATTACTCTTGACAGAGCCACCGAAAATGTCCCCGTGAGCCCAGTGAGTCGAGGTAAGTCAGTAATTAAAAAAAAAAAAATTAATGATAAATTATGTTTATTTTGCAAGTAGGTTAAACATAACATTTTTACACGTCAATCTTTTTTGGTTATTTTAATCTAGATGATTTATTTTATTTGGGGTATCACACTAATATTATAGAGGCAAAAGTTTCTGAGTGTATGTGTATGTTTGTTACTTCATCACGCGCAAACGGCTGGACCAATTTTGATAAAATTTGGTATGAAGGAAGCGGATACCCTGGATTAACACAAAGGCTACTTTTTATATATATATTAGTATATTAGCTGCGCGCGTAACACCGCGGGGCGCAGCTCGTATTTTATAAGAAACGATTGCCACTTGATTCAGTAGCCATGTCAACGTGATTCTTTCGTATAATATCAATAAAAATATGGTCATTTCATTGAGTTAAATTGGAGTGAATGACTTAAAATATAGGGCTGAGTTTCTGGTTAGAATAAAAATTATGTTTGTTACTTATTTATTTTTTACATTGTTGAGGCAACTCATTTAACTGTAATTATAACTTAGATATTAATAACCATATAACTATTGCAATTAACTTCGCATAAAAGTCAAGCCTTGAATGACCACTGATTTGGGGCGCAGATAATGTCTCCGAGTTTATTTTTAACACACAAAGATAGACATGTTGATAATAATTATTATGAAGTCATATAATTATGTGCTGGTACGCAATATTTTTAAAAATATTGCGCACACGCACATAATTTAGTTATTTTTATGCCATAAAACACTTACATGTGTTTGTTTGGGAAATAAAAGTATTGTCGAAGAAAATAATTCAAAAACAAAAACATTAAGAAAACAACAACATTCAAAAACGAGTAATTGTTATTGTTTAAATCTATACTATCTATAATATTTATACTAATATACTCAATCTGAATAGTTTGTTTAGACGCGCTAACCTCTGGAACTAGCAGTCAGATTTGGAAAATTATTTTTATATTATAACGAAATATGCGCGTACGAAGAAGTGGGCAAAAGCTTTTATCTATATACATAGACAAAGTTAGTTAAAACATATAAAAAAACAACTAAAAACAAGAAATTGATTTAAAACCAAACTACTGAACCGATTTTGATAAAATTGGACAAATCGGAACGTATATAATTTCACATGACATGGATAATTTTTCAAAACGGTTCATAAATGACAGAGTTATGAGGAAACAAACGTAAAAAAAATACAACCGAATTGAGAATCTCCTTTTTTTGAAGTCGGTTAAAAATAGATTCGAATGAACTATTCTAACCAGTGTTTTGATTTATTGTCGTATCGTCGTCTCCACCCTGTATACCTGACACTAGTGTTGTGGATCACAGTAGTGGTAGACGGACGAAGGGTAGATGCAGAAAATAAAAATGTTGTAAAACTGATGTTCCAAAAACATAAATAAAACCTTAGATTAACAAGACACAGGTTTTAAACAAAAAAAGGTAAAATAATTCTAAAATAACAAGTTTGCCCGTGTTTAATTTTCTTAAAACCTTGATTCAGGTAAACCGGACAAAAATATCACATATATTGGCAACGACCGATAAAGATTTAGTGTCAACTAAGTTTGTTTTTGATTTTTATTATTTTTGTCTGCGATACCAAACATCGATATTTTACCTCATCGTTTGAAAGGGTTTGTTAAATAATAATAACAAGAACTTTGAACCTAAATAACATAATTTATTTAATTTCTTACCTTGATATTTTTTCTTGACCCATAAGTAATTTTTCAGACAGTAAAGCAGCTTGAACTTTTTTTGAACGTGCCAACGTTTTTTACCTAACTTTTTTCTTATATATATATTTTAAATCCCAAAATGATAAGTTATAACAATCCAAAAATACATTTATTGTATATAGATGGGTGCAAAAGTCTTATTTGTAGAATTATAAAAAAACACACACGTTGTTTAAAATAGATACAAGAGCAAAGTGTGACACTCTAAAGTTCAACAATTCAAGTCGAAGTGAAGGCTTGGGTGAAGTGATTACAAAGTAAGCTGTCAATCCGTGTTATCAAGATGTAATGACAGCTCACTTCGGAATCACTTCACCCAAGCCTTCACTCCGACATGTTTACAGAATCGACCGGGCAGTACTTTCGAAATCAATCATTCCCCAAATTTCAATGATTTCATGATCAGTAAGCAAAATCTTGACAGAATAAATAAATTAAGTCTAAGAGTATTACTAAAGTTATAAAAACAAAAAATAAAATATATACTTAATCATAATTGTACAAAACAAAGACTCCTTCCCTGCATGTCATTGCATTTTCAATAGGACAACTACAGACTGTGTAGTAGTAGCAGAAGTAAACATAAAAAACACACAAAAAAATTAAAACCAGACTATTAAAAAATAAACCTACAACAGTTAAAAATCCCGTTACAAATAACAACAACAAAATAAAAACAAAACAAATGGTTACGTATCTAGATCAACTCGCACACTGTGCGATCCAGCATGGCTTGAACAAAAAAATGTTTATTTATATTTTACATTGGTCAAGTACCGAGCAACGTGATTCAAGTTAGGGCAGGACTTAGGGAGAGGCCACACGTTGCGGTGCGGCTCCGGCGCGGTGCCTGAGCGGTGTCGTTGCGGCGTAATACTCGGTAATACATACAAATGTCCATGGTATACCGCGGTATATGTACGCTCACCGAACCAAGATGATGGAGGATGTATGCACCGGAGCGGCACCGCTCCGACATCGCAGACCGCTGATGTAAAATGTGTGCGGCGGCGCACCGCACCGTGTGACCTCACCCTTAACTGAGCCCACAAAAACTTGACAGACAACCCACTGGGATGTACAGCGTGTTTGCTTTTATTATTTTTGTGTAAACAGAAGTAATAACAGCCGCACGGGTCGATCTTCAAGGTTAAGCAACCGCTTGCCGAGGTCGGTCCGTGGATGGGTGACCATTTACTTATCGATACTCCTCCGTGCCTCGGAAAGCACGTTAAGCCGTTGGTGTCGGTTGCCATTTATTATAGATACGTGATAGGATATTTGAAAGTCGTTACGGGTAGTCAGCAGCCAGATACTTTGACACATTTCTTGCCAATGGTAACGTGTTACCCAGTTACTGTGGAGGTCAGATAGGCAGTCGCTCCATGTAAAATACTGGTATTCGGCTGGTAGCAAAAAAAAAACATAATCATACCAGCCGAAAGACGTCCACTGCTGGACAGAGGCCTTCCCCAGGGGGTTGCCATAACAGATCGCAGTGTTGCAATGCACAGAAAATGCTGATGCCCATTCTCTGGTGAGTCCCTTAGTCGCCTCTTACGAAACCCATGGGAAGTGATGGGATGGGGCTATTGCGTCATATTTTACCGTCACGTTAAATACGAGTATTTACGTTACCTTGGTGAAATGGATTTTACAGAAGACCCTGTGAATGGTCATATTGAATTAAAATATTTGAATACTTTATCAGTAATGATCTCAGAGGGACAATTCCCGTATTTTATGGAACGATCGCAGTCGCAAACTACGAGAACACCTGTAAGTTGAAAAAAAAAATTTCGACTTGAATTTGAACGTTTTTATTATGAATAAGTCTGCTAATATTTTTAAACAGCCCCAAAAATCACCAAAAAAAAACATAAAAAATTAATGAACTTGGTTGAAACGTGCTTCAATTCAGTTACCTATACCGGGAGCTGGTTGTCTATAAGCCTGTATATTTTAAACAGCCTTTATCCACAGTTGATTGAGAGGTCGTCACGTCTAGAGAACTACTCGGCTCGGCGTAAATTACCCGAAGCAAAATAACTAGGTCTGTGCACGCTCAAATTGTATGCATCTTTCATCTTTTGCGGCCTGCAGGAGGCTGCATTGACTACTTAATTGGCTTAAAAAATATCCTTTGTTTCGTGGGTAAACGATGATGAGTAGTACGGTGCCTTTGATGTGGTGTACGTGTGTTTATTAAAATTTCAACATGAATTCTGATAGTATTTTGTATCTGTGTAGTTAAATACCGAGGGATTCTTTTATCGTTGAGATACATTGTACTTATACGCATACATACGAACGTTCAATGTACTTACATACTAACACTATTCTATCCCCACACATTTTGTTACTTAAAAAACATGTAGTGTCTGGGAGTCTTGGATTTTGCTCTAATGCATTAATCTGGCAAATAGTTCTGAAATAATTGTTTCAACCTTTTACTGAACATTTCTTTTTTAATCTTGTAACAAAGCCAAATCGAAAGTTAATTAAACTTCTGAATAAAAATCATCCAGAGATTCCATGACAAACCACCCATAGATATACATAGTACCAATCGCAAACAAACCAATGCCACACCGACCTAAATAATACAAATTAAAACAGTAAACCCAAGGAGAATTCGCATAACTCAGCAACGGTATGAATCAAAGAGAGGTCGCAATACTCGCAATTAAGAAAATAACCGCCTAATCACTACTAATTAGTGATTTATTGCAGTGTTGCCAGTAATTACGGAGACCAAAGCCATTCAATGACTTTCAATTGTCCTGTCTTTAGCAGGAGGTTCTATGGAGTTTGGACCTCTTTGGAATTGTATTTTTATTTTTTTGACATTAGAATAGGGCAATGTTGAACCAAAATTAGGCGATTCAAGTTGGAAATACTTCTCCGATGTGAATTTTAAGCCACTGTTGAGTCTTACAGTTATTTTATTTTAAAGGAATAACGAAAAACTACACGATTTTTTTGTCGAAAATGAGTATTGCAGCTATTTGAAAAGCGATTTTGAATACGCATAGTAAGCAAAAACTTCCATGTGACTTTGAGTACCTACTAATAATATCGATAAAGCACATAACATTATTAAAAAACTCAAGTGTCAGCCAACATTTTACATTAGGTTATTTATTTATTCTCGAAAAGTTACTTTTTACACATAGGAGATTTCAAAGCAACGACGATGTAAAGATTGTCACCCATCCACAGACCAACCTCGTCAAGCGCGATTCAACCTTGAAGATCGACCCGTGCGGTCATTATTATTTAGCCACGAGCTCCTACATTACCTATTGACAAGAAAATTAACAATGCAAGACACGCAGCTGTTTATACCACTTATATTAATGGCTTGAACATAACTGATCTAGTTATCGACACCTGCGTGTATTGAGTTGTAGCCCTGCAGGCTTTTAGGTGGTCGCAATCTGTCTCTGCAGCCTGGGTAAAGCCTTTAGGCTTGTTGGCTACCAGTGTTACTGGATGTGGTTTGAACATATCCAAGTACTTTACAGTAAACGGACTGACGATGTTCGCAATCATCAAATGACTCACCCGCTCTGGGCAGTGCGGAAAGAAGTGTCAGACTCTTACTGAATAAAACCCATCCGTGTTCCTCCTCCTTTGCGTTCCAGTGACGCGGTTTTGAAAGGGAGGATCCTCCGTCCGGGCGATTGTTGTGTCCGATGGGCAACTGCCCCATAGTCGATATTCGGACTGTTGTATATGTTCATATCACACGGAAAACTCTGATGCCACGATGCAAGATTTCATTAGTAGTTCGCTGCTAGCGGGATAGATGGTGATGCGGTTCTTTTTATTGCCGTACAAATTTCGCTTCGTTACTTTTTCTTGTGGCGACATTGATGCCGCTACAACCTCTCGTTAGTGGTCTAAGTTTAGTAGCCTAGTCGAAACCCACAACCTAAATAGTTAGCATCTGACATTTATTTATGATCGTTACAAAAACCACAATAACTTTATAGTCACAATGTTTATTTACCAGGAGAAGGTATCGTTAAAATTTAATGGCCCATGTTAAAGATTTTTCAATCGCAGTTTGATTTTATATTATCATGGTTGTATTTCAAAGCATTAATTTGGACAAAATGTCCTTATGTAAACACTTAGCGTCAAATAATTCTCGTTATGTCCAAATTCGACGGTTAATATTGAGACCAATGTAATTTCGAGTTCTCTGCTAGTTTGTTTCTGTATTTAAGGCGAGGACTATAACACTCAAAAACGCCTGTTTCCACCCTTGGCGCGCCTGTCTGCTCAACAACTTGCGACAACTTAAATTTATATTTTTTTCTACGGTGATAATATGCACTTGCTGATGATCACGACTTCGTCCGCGTAGATGACAGCTTCAAAGAACATGAAGTTACAGATAATGCCCCATTTACCCCCTTATACTTAAATGTGTAGAAAATAAAATCTTAGGGGATACTTAAGCCTATATACCAAACCTGACATAATAGTTTTGGATGTGCGTTCATATTCAGTCAGGACAACCGATTTTAAATATGAATAGATAGGGATTTTTTTTTTACGTGTAAGTAAGTAACTTACACGTAAAAAAAAATATTAAAAATGGCCGTCGCTTCTTTGGCACATATCTATTCGTGTCACACTGCCTATGGAAGCCTTAATAAGGCTTTTTCAGTTTCATGTGATTTAGATTCTTGTTTCCTACAAAGATAAAACTTCACGAATAAATTTGGACGGTGGAAAAATACATATAAAACCTCCAAGTTACATTTTAAGCGGTCGAGAAGTAATAAAAAGTTTAATGTGTTCTGTCGATATTTTACGAGACTACAACAAGAATCAATGTTTTAAGTATGATTTTTATTTGCCATCGTAAATATTGGTGAAACAACATTTTAAATTGGTATTTTCAATGTCCATGGTTGTACCTATCAATTTTATAGTTTTTTCATCACTATACGTGCTTCATTTTTAATGACCGTCTGGAAAGCCATTACCAGATAAAACAAGCAAAGAATTTCTATAAAAACAAATTGGCTAGCAAAATTAACTGTAGCTTTTCAGGAATCACGAGTTGATCAAAACACATCATATTTAACCTGGATATCGGAAACTAGCTTTTTGTGCGGGGTGTGTGTGTATATTTGTTATGAATAAACTCAAAACTACTGTGCCGATTTCAAAAATTCTTTCAGCAATGGATAGCTACAGCGAGTAACATTGGCTATATTTTTATCCCCGTACTCCCATGGGAACGGGAACTACGCGGGTGAAACCGCGGGACGTCCGCGAGTTACCTATTAGGTAATAAAAAGCTGCATCAGGCACTTGGTTTTCTATCACTGATAGAATTTTTGTAATTGTATCTGTTCTTCCAGAGCTATGTTTTACAAACATATCACACTAATATATATCACATCATCACATCACATCACACTAATATTATAAAAACGAAAGTTTGTGAGTGTGTGTGTATGTTTGTTATTTCTTCACGCGCAAATGGCTGGACGGATCTTGTTGAAATTATAGTATAGAGATTGTTTGAGTCCCGGGAAAGGACATAGGATAGTTTTTATTCCGGGAGTATCTTCCCTTGGTATAACTTTCGATATTCACGCAGGCGGAGCCGCGGACGGCAGCTAGTTAAATTATAAGACAGCCAAATAAAAAAAAAAGTTTCCCCTATATAAAACTTATAGGAAACGCAACAACTACATTAATAAATCTAAATAGACCATATAGCATGTAAAACTGACTACATATCACTTTTATCTATGATTGCATCAATGCACAACAAATAAATCATATTTATAACTAACATGCATCGATCACTCGCGGTTCCGACTTTCCTTCAGTTTTTAATGGTAGCTTTCCCTGTTATAATGTATTAGCGTGATGACATGTGAGTTGATTCCGTAACCGCCATTTTGAAATGTAGCGGCCATTTTGATTTTAACTTAAGTATGTCATATTCCGTTAATTGTGTTACAGTTTTCTTGAATGTTTAATGTGTAATGTGTTTTGCTTTGTAGATAGTTGAATATGATAGTCGTTAACGGTTTTTTACAAAGAAAAGTTGTCCATGTTATTCTTGTTTTTACACTCGGTCTCTCAGTGACTGATGATTTGATGTGACCCAATTTCTTTCGAAGATTTCAATCGATTAAATGTTTATTTTTTGTAAATGAATTTGGTTTTTATAAATACTATTGTTTTTGCTATAGACAGATTATATGATGAAGCAAAACAAACGAATAAACTGCTCTCCAAGATCATATCCATTGGCAGCGGAAACATATAAAGCGTTTTTCTCTCTATTCCTCTTAAACGCAGAGCTATTACGTGTCCACGTAAGATAATTAAGCGTGGTTTATTATTATTGACAGGCTACTAAATTATCGATAGGAAACACATGTCAGCTGAGTGCTGCGCCTTAAATTATACGGTGCGCTGGCGCACGGGTCTGCAACACAGTGCAGATATTGACAGTAGGCTAATTCATCAGTGGTGGAATTATTCGAAAGAGTTACTGCGGCACTGAAACGCAAAAGGCAGTTGAAGGAACAAGGGTGGGTTTTAGTCAGTAACAGTCTGATATCCTTTCATAATTTTTTTTATCAAAAAAAAAAAGAAGTGAAATCATCAGATGAAATGCTAACTTTTTCTTTACGTTTTATTGGATCGGTAGATTTTTCGATTGTAGGAGCTATCTCAGTTTTTGAGTGACTAATCAAGTAAAATCCAAGTAGATTGTCAAACTGCCAAGCTTGAGGGTTTTGGGTGGTATTTCTAGGACGGCCATTGATTCAGGTTTTAAATCGGAAATTCCCCTGTAGCAGCCTTGAGTAAATACTGGCACCCTATGACATGAGACTTAGACGATTGTGACCAAATGTGGTTGTATTATAAGATTATGAAAATAAACATGATGTTATAAAATATTATGTCCATATATTATAGCCTAGTCCGGATTCTCAATCAGTCCCGGACAGATGAATCTAAACTACTGCATATTTTTGCACAGTGATCTCATGGATTCTTATTAAGTACTAGAAGTTTGTTGAAATAAATACTATCAATATATTTCTGCACCGATGGCGGTCGCACAAAGTAGATCTAGCGACTATTAGATCAAGGATGTGACTGCTATAGACGATTAGATACGACTTTTAGTCGTCATTGAGTTATATGGACGGTTAAATCCAAGATGGCGGGATAACTGTCAAACGATAAATGTCATTTGAGTTAGGTTTCCCATTCCCGTCGTTCCTCTAGTATTAAATGTCAAAATACCCATATTTCTAAAGTAGAATTTAGTCCCTTATAATTTTAATAGCTTCTGTTAAAGTAGCTTCAAACCGTCTCCAAAAATCTATCTCGCCTAATCGCCTATTTGTTAAATGTGTGTACATAAACTGTTAAATAAATAAATAAGGCATGACAGTGTTACAAAGAAACTGACTCTCGCATTTGTAATATCGGTTAAGATTTGAAATTAACTGAGCCAAATTCAAATTTGAGCGGCTTCTGAGAAATCCCTTTTGAATAAACTCAATAGCACGTGACCAAAACCAGCAAGCATTCAATGCGTGACTCGGACTTCAAGCTTAGCAGTCCTGTTAAATGATATGAGTTTAACCTCAAAAATCTATCCAGTGACTCTAAACCAAGTGACATCTGTCAGCGAAACCGATGGTCGAATAGGGTATTTTACTGAAAAAGCTAATGCGTCCATCCTATAGAATTACAAAAAATATTGGTCACGTACTTTTTAATTTTCACGTAAACAAAAAAATAAGACAATACAGTGCGTTAAAAACACGCGTGACGTCACAATAATGGTACAATTTTTATCAGCGACGTGACATTTTGACAGCATCTGTCAATCCCATACTTTTTTGACGTTACGCCTTTTACGCGTTCGCCACGCTACCGCTGTCTGAATGAAACTTGTCTAGAGTTTCATCGTTCATCTTTGCTCATATCTGTTTACTCTGTGGCAAATTTTTCAATAGTCAGATAAATTTTAACTGAAGACCGAAAAGAGCTGTTTGAGATATTTTCTATCTAAATGCTGCCAAACCAAACATAAGGGACTTTTTGAGCATGCGACGAGTTATTACGCCTCTCGATCACATAATGTTGAAAAGTTGCATCGACCAAAAACGAATCTCACGCTTACATCCAACAACAGCTAAGTATATTATGTGCATCAAATTGTACAATAACATTCCGAATACAATAAAAACATTACCATTCACTAAATTTAAGCGTAGTTTAACAAATCTACTTATTAATAAATGTTTTTAGAGTGTACCTGAGTTTTCAGATTATAAGTTGTAAACCGGTAGCAATGATACTTAAAATTTAATATTTCAATTTCAATTTATTTAATTTATATCAATTCATTTTGATTAACTTTGACAGCTTGCACGAATTTTGACTTGAAATGATGTAATTAACTTCTATGACTAATTTGCACGCCGAAATTACAGGCAGAATAAGAGATCTGTAATTATTTTGCTTAAGAACTTTCTGTACCTTATTTACGCAAATAAATCAATTACTTAATTACTTACCGCAATTATTATTCTTTAGGTAAAAGTTATCAGAGTATTAAAAAATCGGCTCTTAGCTATACTTATATGTAGGGATCTAGAACCACTATAAAGCAATGTCTATTCCAATCAAAAAGCACAATAAATCAATATTTCACCAACAAATCTCTCATAAATATCAATCATTGAAACATTTCTGCAACACAACCTACTTGTCACTTACACAGGATATGATATATAACAGTTATAGGTACTTAGATCACAACAAAATATAAAACAAGCTCTTCCCCGCCGCGTCTGTTTGTATGTAGTCGAAAATCTCAAAAACAACTAAACAGATTTTCATATAGTTTTCTCCAATAGACGGAGTGATTCATGAGGAAGGTTTAGGTGTATAATTCAATGAGGTTTTTTTGGAAATTGACTGAAATTTGACGATGATTCATGAAGATGTCGAAATAAAACGACCTATAAAATTCCTTACATCGCGTGCGCTGCGAAAACTATTGATGATAGATCAAAAAAAAAATGTATGTTTTAGAGAATATATCAATACGAGAATTTTTACTTTTACTTTGTAAGTTTGAGCGGAAGCGTGTGAAACCGGGGCGGGTCGCTAGTTCTATATAATATATTTCCCGTACTTGCAACTAATTGCACATAACGGGACGCAGACTTCATTAAATTCTCTAATATCAGATTGAAACTTATGGACAGGATGTTCGTATCTAAATTAAATATACCATTTACCGCTATGCAGTTAGTTAAACGATGAAGGGATTATAGTGTTTAATAGGTGCAGAAAGTAGGAAGCTATGATTCGTCTACCCTTTTATAAATGACTGAAAATGTGTTTTATAAATCGAACATTAAAGGCTAATTAAACAAAAAAATCGGTTCATCCGTTGAGGAACTACTTATGATGCAATAGACTACTTATGATTTTAAAACTCCTATGTAGCTACCTATGTATCTACATAGCTACATAGGAGTTTTAACACCCTTGGCAGGGGTTAAAAATAACGATATGCCATCCGGAATACTAAACACCAGCCCGATATACATAAAGTCAGTCACATTTGAAGCCCGAAATAATGAGTATGATAAAATTTTCATTTATAATATAATAATATTATATAAGCAATACCTTTGTACCTATTTTTCTGTTTCCTTCTTTTTATCTATTTGTTAAATGTGTGTACATAAACCGTTAAATAATGAATACATATTTATAATTATGACTATGATAACATTTTCATTTAATCCCGAAATAAGTCCTTAGGCTCTAAACTAAAGTGCAATTCTATTAGCTATGGCAATTTGCTGAAATATTAAAGATTGATCACGTGACATTTCGATGGCGTTTGTATACATGTACATTTTTGACATTTTGACAATCACCTTCGCCATGTCACTGCTGACAGTATCGCACTTGTCTACAGCGTCATATCATCTCATCTCTGACACTCAATTTGTATGGTTATCGTGTGCAGTGGCATTTTAATAATAAAGGTTTCCAGAACGTTAACGTTTTATTTTTATGGTCCGATTTTATTGAGGAGTACTTAACAATTAACATTGATAATTTGCTGGTGTCAAACTTTATTTGTTTTTTTATGACTTAATTATGTTTGTGTTGAAGATAAAAGACGCATCGACACGTCATCAAATGGAACTATAGGGTACCTTATCTGCATATAGGTACATCTAATGTTTCCATTGCTGTGTTACCTCCTCTTTGAAAGGATGGATAAGGATTATCTAGTACTAGGGTGTGCGTAAACTGCGGGATGGCTGATGTCACATGGATTCAGAGATTTGACTTTAGTAAACACTGGTTGCTTCACGTTGTTTTACTTCACCGTTCGAGTAGTCATCATCTGCCAAGCCTTTTCCCAAATATATTGGGGTCGGCTTCCAGTCAAACCGGATTCAGCTGAATACCAGTATTTTACGTGGAACGGCTGCCTACCAGACCTCCACAACCCATTAACTGGGTAACACGGTACTCCTTGGCAAGACTGGTGTCAGATTATCTGGCTTCTGACTCCGTAACGACTGCCAAAGATCTACAAATGAGAGCCGGGACCAACGGCTTAACGTGCTTTCCGAGGCACGGAGAAGTCTCAGTATGTTAAGATGGTCACCCATCCACAGACCAACCTATGCAAGTGTTGCTTAACCTTGAAGATCGACCCGTGCGGGTGTTATTATAAACGATGGAGGAGCTCGTGGCTAACCACGAGCTCCTCCATCGTTCGAGTAGTGATAATTAAATAAATTACGCAAAGTACCGTATAACCTTATTAGGTACCAAAGTTACCTGTCGTAAGCCTGGGGACTGGGCCACCACAACAAAACTTCCACCTTTGACAAAAAACAAGCAAGATACTCCATTTTATAGGACAAATATTCCACATACCAGAGCCCCTAAAACGGACAGCTGTCTTACCAAATAGCTTACAATATAAACGGTAGTAAGTACTCTGAACTAAATGTTACTTGTTTGCAGATGATCTGTGGCATGTCCCAGACGTTTAGTCGGTACAGTCTGCCGCGGCTCAAAGTGACACTTATGGGAAAAAGTGAAAAAGATCAGGGAATTTAGGATTTTTACCCCACTAAGACGAGGTATCCCGGGGATTACCATTAGAGCATGGAAGGGGTTCTGAAAGCTCTTTAAAAATCACCCCGAAACCCCCATGTAAAACGCCTGTTAGGACACATCCCTAGGAAATAGCTTCCTAGGGATGTGTCCTAACAGGTTAACTGTACCTACCTAAGGAAAGGACAAACAACGATGAATTAACTGTGTGAAAAATGATATAGCTAGAAAGGAGGTCTACTAAAATAAATTTTGAAAATAAGTTTAGAAGATAAAGCCAATGTGTTGCTTTCCTAAATAAATTGGAATACGGACAAGACAGATAAGTAAGCCGCACGGGATTCAAGGTACCTAGTTGAATCGTTTCTTTTGTGGCAACCACCAGCCTCTGTTGATTATGGGTACCAGGAGTTGTAGTGGTTAGGGAGAAGTGTGGCGGACTTGTCCCAAAAAGAAAAGCCGCATGATAGTGGTACATGAGTATTCATGCATTTTTTGGGAGTATTCCCATAATACTAAAAATTAGAGTCACTAGCTGTCATTTACAAATTGTAACATGGACATTGTACGTGAGGTTGACTGTACCTATAACCCGTTTCAAATTTAATACAATTTCTCCAGAAATATTTTCATAAACATCTGTTTTTTGAATGTAAATTGTTTATTTTGGCTTATATAGAGACAGCTGGTGTTTTGTTATGTATTACATATATTAGGTACAAAGCGAGAGTCCTACCTACTTAACTGTTAACAGTATAAAAATTTAAAAATTGAATGAAGTTAAATTGTTGACCTATAATTTAAGTAGATATAATTCAATTATTAATTATGGTTTTATCATTGCAGATAGTTTATCAATTTTATTTATAACAGATAGGTACTGAAAATAACAGCTGTGATTTCACCTTGACTTACTTTTTTGTTAATATTGACGGTAAATTTTACTCTTATCGTCACAGCCGAAATAGCTCAGTTGGGAGAGCGTTAGACTGAAGATCTAAAGGTCCCTGGTTCAATCCCTGGTTTCGGCAGAAACTTCTTTTTAATTATTGTGAAAATTATTTAATAAATCAGATACTAGATATTCTAACGAAGTGTACTAGTAAGTATTTAAACAATGTAACGTAATTTATTATCCTATGACACTTCGTAGTATTTTTATTTCTTTTCTTTATTTTCGTGATATTGTACCTACCTAATCAGATCAGTAATTCCTGAGATTTCCTTTAGAATATTCGTTTCGATTATTATTCTAATGCTACTAATCCATTGATACCATAAGTCGCCATATTAACTTGCAATTACCAATCATCATTTAAATAACTTGACCTTCTGATCAGCGTCGTCAAACGTCATAAAAAATAATATTTCTCATTACTAATAATAACCGTTGAAAGTTCCCACAGTAATCACACCCACCCTTGGAGTAATTACAAATAAAATACTCCTGACACACGCGAGTCAGGCACACAGTATTATGCAAGTTATTATTTTATTATACAATGCATATATACAGTCTTAGAGCGTTTACGCACTGCATCCGATCCGAATCCGTGAATATACGTTCCGAAGTAGTCATTGAACTATTTGTATGGTAGTTTACGCACTAGATCCGACTTCTGTCATCCGATTTCACTACGTCATCCCTGAGTCTCTAATTCGGAAGAAATATTGACGGACCGTAGCCGTAGTGCTGTTTGTATGAACGCTTTCTAATCGGATATCATCCAAAGCTGGCCCTTGAATAGCTTGAATTTGGATCAGATACCAGATTAGTACGTAAGCAATATCCGAATTCAGCCTGAGTTTTTTAGACCTTAGATCCGTATTTTTACGAATCCCAATCGGATCCAGTTCAAAAAGAAATATCCGAATTAGGTGCGAGTTTTTCATATCCGTATTTTTGCGGATTCAGATCGGATGCAGTGTGTTACCGCTCTAAGTGCGAGTTTTTAAACGTAATCGATCGCGTTAACGTTAGCTTAATGTGTACTAAAACTGAATAAGCACCGTCTGGTGACACGCGCACAAGGCCAGATTTTACCAGACGTCAGTAGTAAGAGAACCGGGCTATAGCTACGAATGACAGACGCTATCAACGTCAATTTGCTACATACCTACACGCGCGGATGACTGTACCTACACCAACGAGGGCTATCGCGTTTGAATTCGCCGCTAGAGGCGCTAGTGTAGCGTGAGGTCTTCGAAATGTCAAATTTCACTGTTGGTAAGCTTTTGACGCGAGTTTATTTACTTATTTGTTGGGATTTTTGTGAATATTTTACAAAAATCGCCTACCTATAGCAGATTCAGTTACTGTTCTACCGACAACTGCATTATTTTATTTTTTTCTGTCGGAAAGTATGAGTAAGTATATCCTTCTTTCTTTTGAACAAAATGAGTCTGCGTAACGCTGCAGCACTATCTGTTTTATTTAATCGCGAGTTTATGGAATTAAATTATTTTATGTCAAACTTTGCTTACGTACGCGTAATAATAACTTTTAATGCTATCCTTAAGGGCCTTATTCGCCAGTGGCGCCAACTGGTGAGCACAAAAACGGTAGCGGTCATTACAGAGCCTGGACCTACGGACTTCTGTTATTCGTAGGCCTGGGCGTAATACGGTAATACGGTACATTTCAAGTTATAAACATTTAGATTTATTAAAACTTACTTTGTTGATCATTTTTAGGGTTTTTTCAGTTGCTTCTACTCCTACAGAGCAACTATTCTATACATTAGGTACCCATTGACTGGCTCTCAAACAACTTTAATGGAAAGCCAAAGACAAAACACCGATGTCATCAACACAAGGCGTTGCCGCGCCGTGTAAAAAACCCATAAAATCTATTTTTTTTCAATTGTGTTTTTAAACACATCACCACTAATGTCAAGCAAAGGTTAACGGTGTTGCTATAAAAATAAATTAACCTAAATCACGACAATGTTTTTTTAATAAGACAACAATGTTTGGGGGCGAAGGGTGACCTATGAAATCACCCGACGGTGTTAAGGGGGTGGTCACGAGTTAGGTACTGTGATTTCAAACACGCGAGGCTTTTTGTTATGTGTTAAAAGAAAACACTTATAGAATGATTGATGGAAAAATCTGAGGGAAATCACGCCTACATTAGGAACTTAGAGGTGTTGGTGAAGTCACTTTTATATTGACTTGTACATAAAAGCTGGCACAGTCACTATTTTTTTATTATGTATAACTAATAGTATCCATTTTCCTATAAAATTGCCAAACCAAAATTTTGTTCCCGACCTAAGAATTCAAAATATGTTATTTAAGCATGAAAGACCGATTTAATCTATATTACATGTGAGTAGGAATCTAAAGAAGTTAAATTTTAAGGGGCTATCTCATTATAATTTCTAAAACCACTATTTAGAATAAACATAAAAACCTAAACTGAAAAATCGGACGATCATATTTTCATACCTACGAAGCAACTAAGGAAAAAAATGTAGGCGAAGTTCTATACCAACAGAGTATATTTACATTCTAGCATAACCCATTAAAATTTGTTTATCGTTCATCAGACTTGTCAACTAGTCGGAAAACCTTATAAAAACCACTGAAATTCAAAGCAAGGCTAGCAGAATAAACATAGGCGACTAACCGATTCAGAGCTTGTTTTCTTTTGTCGGTAACCATGGTTACCTGGTCACAACAAACCCTCACATCGAACTATGCTGAGCTCGAACGAGCTTTTTGTCTGGGGAATGAGGTGGAGTTTCGTTTGGCAGTTGGAATTTTAATAAGTGATTGCTTCCTGAACAAAGCTCGTGCATGAATATTATATTACTGATAGTAGTAATTGATGGAATGTATGGAAACGTGAAAGGTTTTCTTGTTATTAAGCTATAAATAATTCCTTTGATTTGACTTCAAGCTTGTGGTTTTGAAACCACTCACCTCAAAGGAGGTTGCAGCCCCTTAATAACCAATGCAGGTTTATAATGACGAGAAGGGGATAGCGCTAATCCTGTGTAGCTCAGTCTCTCTCACATCGGAATCCTGATGTTTTGAAGATCATGAATGGTCATGTATGATGATGTACATATTTATTTATATCTTAGCTTGTGCTAGCAGCTCCGCCCGCTCGAATGTTGGAAATCACCCCAAGGGAACATACTTCCAAGATACATTGTAGCCTATGTGATATTCTAGACTACAATCTATATCTGTGACAAATTTCATCCAGATATTTTCAGCCGTTCTGGCGTGAATGAGTAACAAACATCCTTCCATATGTATCGCATTTATAATAGTACTACCTACCGCCTACGGCTCCGCCCGCGTTAATGTAGAAAATTATCCCAAGGAAACATATTCCCGGGATGAAAAGTATCATATGTGTTATTCCAGACTATAATCTTCCTATTTGCCAAATTTCATCAAGATCCGTTCAGCCGTTCTGACGTGAAAGAGTAACAAACATCCATGCATACAAACTTTCGCGTTTTGAAGATTAAGATGATGGAAGATTAGCCAATTACAGCCCAAGATATTTTTTCAGTATCGTCACTAGTTGATATTCGCTCGTAGATCATTTTATTGCATGTGGTTTTGTTATCATTGTGTGTAAGGAACAAAAAGAGTATTTTGCCGAAACCAGGGATTGAACCAGGGACCTTTAGATCTTCAGTCTAACGCTCTCCCAACTGAGCTATTTCGGCTGTGAATACTTGTTCAAAATCATCGATCTAGATTTTTTAGTTTGAAAAGGGTAAGCTAGGCCCGCTTGAATACGCCAGTTATCTTGTTAATTGCTTACACGGGCCATTATGTTTGAGATATTTATTTTTTAATCAATGTTCGAATTCGCATCTCAGTCGCAATATGTCGAAAACATATCAAACTCTGAGATAAAGTTTTGGCACCATCGGCTCAAAAGGTTTCCGGAAAAAAGTGGAATTTTACAGCATACGAAGAAGGATCGTGTTACCCAGTTACTGGGAGTGTGGAGATCAGATAGCCTATGTAAAATATTGGTATTAAGCTTCAATCACAGTAGACTGGAAGCCGCCCCAACATAGTAGAAACGGTAGGCTGGGAAGTTAATGATTTGATGATTATTTGAATACGATACCTACGCGTCCGCATTTAGCTCACAAAAAGTCATACGTGTACGAGATTTCAACTGAATCGGTATAGTAGATTCGGAGCAATTGGATGAAACTAATGGACAGACAGAAAGAGGAGTCATCAAATAAGGGTTCCGCTTTTGCTCACGGACATTCGGAATCCAAAAAAATGTTCAAATAACAGACCCTTTTTAGGAACGAAGTTTGTTCAATGTAAAACTAATAATAATAAGTGTGTGATCGATCCCAACAGTATCCCACAATAACAACCAATATTTAGTTAATAAAACTACCTGCTAGCTCGATAGATGGCGTTGGGATCGAATAAGATTCCGGTATGGTTTCTTTACACGGCAAGGTGTATAAGGCTCGGGTTAAACTAAATAAAACTGTCCTCCCCGACCTTTGATGACCGAGCCAGCCCGCGTCGCTGAGCCAGTAGTTTTAAATCCCCTAAATAAAAATGATATGATCCAGCCTGTCCCTTGCTGTCTTACCGAATGACGCCGCTAAGCCGAGGTCCGTATCCTGCAGGGGATGCCCTAGCGAGCGGTCATTTAAGATAATTAGCTAGTTTGTAGGCCCTGGCTGGGGGCCTTAAATTCATTTGAGGCCACCACAGGATAGTCCGGTTAAGCAGTAACCAGCCTTAGTGTGCTGAACTGCGAGTGGTCATAGTAAAAAAAAAAACTGTCTTGATCTGAGGTACCGCGATGAGAAATCATCAAATGACTTCTTCCGCTCTGGGTGTAGCGAAAGGGCGTGTCAGACTCTTACTGACTAAACCCCATCCGTGTTCCTCCTAAAGTCCTTTGCGTTCCAGGGCCGCGGTGACTCTTACGAACAAATTCCGCAACCCTGGAAATAACAGTATCTACAGGTAGCTACACCAAACGAAATACAATTACTAGAATTCTTATTAAACTAAAATAGTAGTTTACTTTTTGAGCTACCTTGTAACCTTCAATAGTCTTCAAGACAAACCCAAAAATAACAAACTTCGATCACTAAAAGAAAACACAATATATTTTACGTACCTACGTCATCACTTCATCAGTCATTCTATACAATAGTGCCGTTACAGTGAACTACCACCCCTGCCCACCCTCTCGCGTTAATTTGATGGCACGATGACGCATGAATTTTATAAGAGGGTGCTTTCAGGCAACTATGTTTATTTATATACTTTTTGTATGTATCTAGGTACATGAAAGTTGAGGTGGATCGATGTGGACAGTATTATTGGCCTTTGTGTGGGGTGGAATTCTAAGACTGGCTGGAGAGATCATTTGTCTCTTTTCCATGCTTGAGCTATGAGCGTGTAGGTACCACAGTTGCGGATTTCCCTCGAAAGTGTCACCGCGGCCCCTGGAATGCAAAAGGCATTAGGAGGAACATGGATGGGTTTTAGTCAGTAAGAGTCTGACACGCCCTTTCGCTACACTCAGGCCGGAAGAAGTCATTTGATGATTTTCCATCCTTAAAATGCCCTTTGTGTTCCAGGGCCGCGGTGACTCTTTAAAACAAATTCCACAAGATCGAACCGTGCATCTGTTATTATTAAACCACGAGCTCCAAATAAAAAAAAGAAACATTATTCTAAAAGTGTGAGCATTATTATCGAACCGTCGTCGTATTGAAACATGAACTGTCCGTCCCATTTCCCTCGCATTGTCATTTACTAGAAATTATACAGTGCAGTGAAACAACTATTATATAAATATGAATAGTTCAAGATATACAAACGAGTAGATTTAATTTGACACTAATGACTCTGTAAACATGTCTCATACATATTAATGTGAGAAACTCATAAATTATATTGATAACGCGGTACTTTGTGGAGTAAATACGGTTATTTTGAAATAATTGCTGTTGGTTACTGGAATATATTGGTCGATGTTTGTTTTGAGGGGATTTCAACATGAAATATTCATCTTTCTAGACTTAGGCCTGTTGCATACGTACGGCTTCACGATCATGTTTTCCGACAAGGATTCAGAATTCCGTGAGACTAGCGTACACGTTCGATTTTCCGTTCTTCTGAACCGAACACACGGCTTGTCTTTGGAAAGGAGCGTCAGATTTTTTTTTGCATACGGAAAATATACAAATGTGTGCGCCTTGTTGAACATTTTGTATGTAAGACAACCATTCATCATCATCAGCCGTAAGACGTCCACTACTGCACATAGGCCTCCCCCAAGGGGGGGCTTGCCATAATCGCCACGCTTGGCAGGCGGGTTGGCGATCGCAGTGCAGCTGTTGCAATGCAGAGGGCCAAAGAGAATGCTGCTGCCCATTCTCTGGTCTGGTCTGGTCCCTGAGTCGCCTCGACACCCACGGGAAGTGATGAATATAAATTCCTTATCAGGAAACCGTATGCGCCCGACCCTTCAACTATTTCGATTCCGTTTCTGACCAATATCTTAATTTGTTTCAGATAATAACAACAACACAAAGCTGTCACGTATGAGGTAAGGATCTTTGAAATATGTCTACTTTATTTCTTTTATTTTACATTCTTCTCTTCGGTAAGAGAGAGAGAGAGAAAAAAACTCTTTATCAACGGACTGGAAGTCCCGGCAGATTATTCCACGGCATATAGTAGTCTACGGCAGATTATTTCCTACAAATACTGTTTAATTTTTGGATTTGTTCAGTAAGTTTTATTCGAACAGCGTGAAACAGACTTTAAAAATAACATACGAGTAAAATGAGTACCTATTTAAGAATCGTAAAAGGAGTTTATGTTTGTAAGTAAAGCAATGCTTACACACTGCACCATGCAGCGCTGTGGTCCTGTCTCACACCTGAGTTTCAGCCAGGTGACAATTTGTGCAGATGTTGATTGATTTACACGTCCTAAAAAAGCTAATAATTTCATTTATTTTTATGGTATGCGTCATTCTTGGCTATGTACAGATTTTCTTTCTTTTCACTGTAGGTTATCTTATTCCGTAATTCGTCTAAATCGATTCGACTTTATCCTAACGGAGCGCTACTTTAGCCCATAACATCGTTGTCAACCAACCGCCGCCATGACAGTTTAGTCGATATCAAAAATGGCGGAAAATATCGATGTTTCAATTGTGCGCAGCGGATGATACGGAAATTTGCGGTTAACCGCTGGATAACCGTAACTGATTGCCGAAAGTGTCACGGACAAGCATTTTAGTTGGCTCTAAAAATATTGTTTATGGAAACCGCAAATTCAGGAGATAATTCTACGCATAGATAGAAAAATCCGAAATTGATCCACTTCTTGTACTATTTCTTTCTTTAAAAAAAATCACAAATTTTACTCTACTGTGTGTAACAGAAATATCGAAAAACCTAAAAAGGGTTCATTGTGCTCATCATTATGAACAACTTTTACTATGTTTGGTCCCCCTGAAATTCCGAGAATCACTTGTTAGTTTTTCGTTTATTCTATTATACATCGTTTGTTTTAGAGAATATCTATAGTTAACACACTGGCATGTTATGTGAATCATCAACAATCAAATATCAATCATTGTTCAATTTCATTCACAACGTCCCACTGTTGGACATAGCACACACATCGCTTCGAAAAAAATCGTATTAGAATAAAATGTATTATTTCTGAATCTTAAAAAAGGACATGCATACAACATATGTTGGAAGGCACTCCATCTAATTCTGTGTTAGGATATAGGTACATTTAGTATCGTCTGGTTTTGAATTTTGGTTTGTTGGAGTTCGAAGTTTTACCGTCAAATCCAGGAGCTACAATGAAGATTACAGAACTCCAAGAAGACAGAAGAGAAGACGACATGACCTCGTTGTGCCTTGGCACTGGGAGAATTCACAGGAGTTTTGAATATACCCGTGAATTTCCTGATGCCTCAGCTCAATGCGGTCTCTTTCATCAAAGGAGAGACGGAAGAAGACTTCAAGAAATATGAAGAGGACTATTAAACATGTAACATTTTATTATTTCGTTATGTGCGTGTATGACCACAATCACACCTAATAGAAGGCAAATACGTGTTCGACGATAGAGCACGCTCGCTTCGAAAGTAACCTTTTCACTCTTGACTTTAAAACCCCTAGATTGTAGCTATCAGGAAACAGACTCTGGCAGAGTATTCTAGATGTACGCAAAATAGAAGTGATAGTATTTTCTGTATCCTTCTAACTCAATCGAAGATTAGGGAACTGTTTCACCATCTTTTAAACTCTGGTTAACATAACTGGCAGAAAACATTCGAATTCCATTCCATCATTCTTTTTTTACGTTTTTCACAGTGCCTGACAGGTTTTTTTTTAAATAATACATTGCCCCACACTAGGAATTTCTTCCTGTATCGTGGGTGCGTTTACATACATACAAATTCACATACACAAACAGCCAGACCCGGAACAACTATCTGTAGGCCATATAAATATTTGTTCCGTGCGGGAATCGAACCCGCGACACGCAGCGCAGCAGATCGACTGCTGCGCTGCGTGTCGCTCAACCACTGCACCAACAGTGCTTGTATTATTAAAAAATTACATGTTTTAATTAATTTTCATTCGCAATAAACTTAATTTAATTAGTAGATATCCAAGTTAATGTAATTAATTTACTCGCTACACTAATGTGTGAAAGATAATACGAAGTAATTAAAATGAAAAATGTATCCAGGAATGTGAAAAAGATTACATTGTGAATGTTAGTTGTTAATGAGTGTGATACATTGTTACTTTTATGTGACAACCATTTTGTACAATATTTTGTTAGACGAAAAGTAAAATTACAGAAAAATATTACCTGAATTAACCAGAAAATAAGTCTTTTAACGTTTCTGCTTTGACATTCATATTTTTAAATCAAACTAGAAATTTTATAAAATCTTGTGTCACTATTTTTGACGTTTCACGTCCTAATCGCTAAACGAATTTTGATGAAACTAAGCGTACAGACAGAATATGACATGCGATACTTTTCATCATGGAAGTAAGTTCCCTTGAGATCATGAAACACTACTCATGAGGGCCATATCGCAGGCAGAAGCTTAGTTTTATTTTTATTTCATAACTAGCTTTTGCCCGCGACTTCTTACGCGCATATTCCGTTTTTCCCGTTCCCATATAGCCTATAGCCTTCCTTATGAATGTGGCTATCATCTACAAAAATAATTTTCCAAATCCGACTGGTAGTTCCAGAGATTAGCGCGTTCAAACAAACTCTTCAGCTTTATTATATTAGTACCTTTACATTAGTATAGATTATTGTTTATCAATCAGTGTACAGAAAGAAACCGTTCATTACTACACCGATCTTTAGAAGCAGATTATCACACTGCGTGACGGTTAGAACGCGTTTCATAACTAGTTCGATCCAGCCCGTCCCTGGCTGTCCTCCCCCAGCGACGCCCTAAGCCGAGGCCCGTACCCCACAGGGGGTGCCCTTAGCGTGTAGTCGCTTAGTTTGTAAGTTTTTTTTTATAAGCCCTGGCTGGAGGCTTTAATATTATATTAAGGCCACCACAGGCAAGCCCGGTTAAACAGTCGACAACCTTATTGGTTGAAGTGCGAGACGCCACTAACAAAAAAAAACGCGTTTCATAGTCAAACTTTTTCTTAAACTATATTGGCCGTTATTAAGAGTTGAGTTTTAGATAAAGTGTTATAAAATCTTCACACGTATGTACTAATAGCTAATTAGTAACATAGTTAATCCCACAAGGCCATTGTTACCGTGATTACTTATAAAACATGTAAATGACATACAAATTAGTCTGCATTGACAACCCGTGCGACCGTGTGTAGCATATTGTCTTTATATGGAGATACTTCCTTACATGTTGTGTTCCGATGGAGAAATATGTTTTTCTTTGGGTCTAAGTTATAGTTGATATGCGACTTTGTTCTAGAATGTTTATTTTTGTGATTTCAAAGTTGAAACAGATTTTCAAGTGTTGTCAAATACAAGACATCAATTTTAAACGAAACCATCTATACTATTGATTTCTGCTTATTTTTTTAATAAACAAACTGCAGTATAAGCAAAATTCTATTTTAGCAGTTTCTAAAATGGACACAATCAATTTTAGATATACCTACCTATTCAACAATTTCTTAAATTAACTTCTGAATTCCAAATAAATACAGGAAAGTCAAAAATATGGGAGTGCATTACAATCATTTTATCTACATACCTAGAATAAACTTTCGGCACTTTATTTACTCTATTTCATATGTGGTGTAATTTTAATCGCGTACCTCGTATTTTCTACACTAACCCTTTTATTTACAACCAACATTTCTTGAAGAATACCTTATGCAAAAGAGTAAACCGCACAAAAAGTTTTAACTCGCTATTTCTTGTAACGTACACCACACAAACCAACAGATGTTACAGTTACCCACGAACCGATTGTTACCCTATTCAACGCTAATCGTCGGTTAGCTCCTGTAATCCATATGTAACAGATGATCTAACGTTACTGCTAACGGATGGTTATTGTCTCCGTTTTTGCGTGGTGTCGACCGCCCGGAAATGTGGGGTGTTTATAAGTTAACAATGTCTTTCTTTGGTAGTTCAATGTTGGGGTGTTCGACTCAGGAATTGCAAGGACTTTCCAGGGTTATTACCTTATTACAGAATAAGGTTATTAGGGTTAGGTACTATTTGTGCAAAGAGTAATAGAAAAGAAATGACGACGATTGCAAGTTAGACAGTAAGACAGTTCGGTGGTACAGTGAGCGACAAAATTCGTTAACAAATAAATCAATGTTACAAAAATCGGTTAACTTGAATGTTTTTTTGTTATTTCGCACATGGTGCAGCTAGGACGTTTTCAGTATTATAGAAAAAAAATACTTTTGTTACTTTGTACTTGCTCATCGAATATTGTCGCTGACTGTACGTATTGGACCATTTTGGTAACCTAATTTGCTTTTATTGCTAACCTAATTTGCGTCCCACCATTGGGCAAAGCCTAATCTTTCTCCATCCAAACCTGTGTATCTTGCGCAATCTCTGGCCAAGTTCCCGCAGACGTGATCAAATCGTCACACCACCCTCGCGGCGATAGTCATCGACGGCGAAGTAGGCCTGCTTCCACTTTTAAAGCATCTGCTCTGCAACAAACAATGCCTACAAATAGATCATTTTCGGTGGTTTTAGACTTACGAACCTCGGGCACAATACTTGCTGGGATGTTCCAAATGTATAAGCTTGTTAGTAGGTGCTTCATTTCTTTTTTTTAAATAGGTAGGTTCTTACCTCTCTCTTCTTTCTCTAATTAACCTGTGTGAACGATGTTCGTGGAGGATCAAAGGACTTGGCATTCCTGAGTAGTTACCTATTTTAAATATCGTTTTAATAAGAATTGTCAGAGGTGGTCTCATCATCGTCATCATATCGGCCGAAAGACGTCTACTGCTGGACATAGGCTCCCCCTGTCGCCACAACAACCGGTCCTGTGCGTCTCGCATCCATCGGCTACCCGCGACCCTCACCAGGTCATCGGTCCACGTTGTGGGAGGCCTTCCGACGAGGTGGTCCTGCTCCACAGCCTCAGCCGCTTGGTTCCACTAGTTAGGTTTTATATTTGGAAGAGATGCTCACCCTCTTTTATGTCTAATAATAACACTATTCCGCATAATCTTATATTATGTTTGGAATAAACTTTTCTTTTTCTGTATTTTCAGATTGATATTCATAGTTTTATATAATTTAGAAGCAATTTTTATTTCAAGTTCTGTAAATGTGAGAACCCTGGACCATTATGTTAATAGATAGTTTCCTTGTTTGACATGAAATAGCAGGGGCAGTTGAGGGTGTGTCATGCTCACTCCAATGTCTCGCTGATGGTGGCGCGTGTATCGGATCATTCAGTTCCCTTCAAAATGGTTGAGCTGAATGGTGCTGATGCACGCGTCATGTTCGTGAACGGGCGCCGTCAGTGGAGACTGGTCATCCCTTGGTTGCCACTGCCTCATTTTAATATTTCATACTATAAATTGTTTTTTTTCTTTCTTTACATTGTTCTCATATATAGAAGCAACAAGGTTTATGTAACCAGGATTTTTGTAAACATAAAATGATTTAAAAGAGTGTCCGTGGAGTTTCTTGCACGTTCTTCTCCATAGAGATCTACGCTTGCGAACGTGCAAATAGCTTCATGTTTTTGACGGACTGACTTTGACAATTCAAAAGTACCTGATAATGGTTTATTTGAAATAAATGCTTTGACTNAACTAAGTGCATCAGATTTGCTTTACCGAATGTCAAAAGTAATACTTGCGACATAGTATTGGACAAAGAGAAACTTGAATTCGTCGAAGACACGGTTTTCCTAGGGATCACGCTTGACTCAAAGCTACAATGGGGTCCTCATTTAACATCTCTTGCAGGACGGCTAAGTTCAGCAGCATATGCTGTCAGAAAAATCCGTCAATTTACTGATATAGATACCGCGAGGCTGGTTTATTTTAGTTACTTTCATAGTATAATGTCTTACGGTATCTTATTATGGGGACGAGCTGCAGACATCGAGTCTATATTTATTCTGCAGAAAAGAGCCATCAGAGCCATATACCATCTTGGTCGGCGCGATTCCCTAAGGGAACTGTTTAAGGATATTAACATCATGACGGTACCTTGTCAATACATATACGAAAACATTATGTATGTTCGGAAAAATATTCATCTTTTTAATAAGATTAGTGATAGGCATAATTTTAATACTAGAAATAGGAATAAATTAGATCAACCCCGATTCAGATTGGCTAAAGTACACACTTCTTTTATGGGATATTGTATTAAGTTTTATAATAAAATACCACGTGAGATTCTCGAACTGAATGAGAAAAAATTTAAAACATGCATAAAACGCACTCTATGTAGACAGGCATATTATAAACTGGAAGATTATATCCTTGATAAAAATGCTTGGCTAAATGCCGGTCCTGCTCCACAGCCTCAGCCGCTTGGTTCCACTAGTTAGGTTTTATATTTGGAAGAGATGCTCACCCTCTTTTATGTCTAATAATAATACTATTCCGCATAATCTTATATTATGTTTGGAATAAACTTTTCTTTTTCTGTATTTTCAGATTGATATTCATAGTTTTATATAATTTAGAAGCAATTTTTATTTCAAGTTCTGTAAATGTGAGAACCCTGGACCATTATGTTAATAGATAGTTTCCTTGTTTGACATGAAATAGCAGGGGCAGTTGAGGGTGTGTCATGCTCACTCCAATGTCTCGCTGATGGTGGCGCGTGTATCGGATCATTCAGTTCCCTTCAAAATGGTTGAGCTGAATGGTGCTGATGCACGCGTCATGTTCGTGAACGGGCGCCGTCAGTGGAGACTGGTCATCCCTTGGTTGCCACTGCCTCATTTTAATATTTCATACTATAAATTGTTTTTTTTCTTTCTTTACATTGTTCTCATATATAGAAGCAACAAGGTTTATGTAACCAGGATTTTTGTAAACATAAAATGATTTAAAAGAGTGTCCGTGGAGTTTCTTGCACGTTCTTCTCCATAGAGATCTACGCTACTACTATATACGATGGTATTAACAATGGGATATACTTGCCCAGAGGTGACAGGCTTCTAAACCACACTGCTGTTTAGAAGGGTCGATGATTCCTCACCGAGGTTAGCTCGGCTGTCATTTCTAAGTAATGAAGTTCACAATAAAGATAGGGAAGTGAAACATGGTATCGATGAACGCTATGTCTACGAAAAACGGAGTCGTCGGTTGATTGATGGGAGTGTGGGGCTGTGAAACGAGCGGAGGAGTATAAGGTAGCATTTTGTTTACAACCAAACCGATTTATAAGTGCTTAGGTAAGGTTTAGTTTAAGGAATTTTATGGTTTGTAGTACACTTAGGTATACTCTCCTATTTTGAAAATATTTCTATCGCTCTGAGGTTTGCTGTAAGAACCCAATTGTCACTTAAGCTCGCCTTTGTACATACGCTGTCCCATTATTTTTAAATCCGCATATTTTTGATGCAATAAACAATAAGAATAGGCACTTATTAGCTGATGAGTTTAATAACAAGCGAAAGTTATTTAAAGCACTATGCATTTTTTGTTTGGAGTTTATAGTATACTTTGTCGATACTTTATAGTTTTGTTATAATTGTGCAGCGGAACAAAACAATCTTTCCTGTTTTTCTTGGTAGACTTTGGACCATGAGTGTACAAAATATTTCTGTCTTTTATGAATATGTATGTCAAAATATTTTAGAATTCTCACTGGCTATATAACTTCCAATATACCCTTTCAATTGATAAGATGGGGATCTTAACATTCGGCCACTCGTTTCGAGGCCCAACGCGCCACCTTTTTGTAAGTGATCGCTAGACGGATGGGAGTCAGTTTAGTACACAATGCTGCGACTTCCTTATATCTTTGTATCAAAGCGGTTAAGTACAGTTGGGAGGTGAGATAAGGCCCTAATGACGATGTAATGAGGATTCGTGGGAAAAGGTCGATATCGGTAAAAAAGTGTCGTATCAAAGCACTATGAGCCTGGTCGATTTTGGGAAAAGCTGTGATATTCTTATGAATTGATTACATACAAATCTAGTTTATTTATTATTTGTTTCTATGTGAAGCTGTATTTTTTTTATTTGAATAGGTACTTTATTTATATAGCAAATATAATAGGTACGATATTCGTATAGCAAAGATGGATAAGTATAACTTATAGTTATAAATAGAATAGTAGTAGTATAGTTTATAAATACATAAGTAGTTTGTTTCTAAAAATAATTGATTGAAGATTGTAAGCTAGACTGAAAAAGATTTAAGTAACGCTGTTGAGGTCTATAAATTAGTTTAAACTTGTACCTAATCATTCTCCATTTTATTGAACCGGTAACTTAAAATATCTGCGCTAATAACTCAATTTGGTAATTATAGTATGTTAAGATATACTTAGATAAATCTAAAGCTAATATTGATTTATAAAAATCTATTGAGCAATTATATATTTGCTAGCAAGCTAGTTAGCTTTGGTCACAATAAAAGTAAGTAATATTAGGTTATTCCGTTTGTTTGGTTTCATTGTGATGGGAACGACTCATTTAGCCGCAAGGGAGAATCTCCAGACAACCTACCTAAAACCGGTAGGTTATAGTTGTCGCCGGAAAATGGCAAACTCAGTAAGAATATAAATATCTTGAGCGATTGTAAACCCTCGATAAATTGTCAACTGAACATCTGGAATACTTTTTTATGCATCAAAATTTGATAGTCTATAATCTCTCGAATTCATTCCGAGAAATTGTGGACTGACATACAATGGCGCCCAATCAGAGCACAAGTCCACAATTTATTCGTTTACGTGTGTTAGCCTTGTTTCCAGGTTTTTTTCCAGGTTCTCATTGGTCTATTCAGAGAAAACAAAGAAGAATGAGGCGCCAAGTTTCTAATTTAACTATCACACTAAAACAGATAAATTGTAGATCAGAGAGATGATTGGTCGTCAGTTTATTTCAGTCCACAATTTCTCGAATACACGGAGATATTATAGAATAGAAGATTTTGCTTCGTATAATTGCAGAAAAATGATAATTTGACAATTTACCGAGAGTTTGAATCCCTCAAGATATTTTGTAGTCTTACGTAGTTTGCAATTATCTGGTGACATAGTCAATGGGGAAGATTCTTTAAAAAATATGAGCAGAATTTGAGGAAAAAATCTTATAATTTCATGATTCAGACAGACAGAAGCCTATGTTTAGCCAAGCACCAAGCATCAGGCATCCTTAAAAAGAAAAAGAATTCTGAGTACCCAATCAGTAAAGTTGTTATCTCCTAAATCGTTTCAGTTCTAAGAAATGTATTAGCAGTAGATAATTTTGGCTCGTGCCACCAAAGAGGCAATTTACTTAAATTGTTACCGGTTCTCGAAAGAGGAATATTAAAAGTAGAAGGTGGTAAATTAAATAGGTTTTTATATTTAAAAAAACAACGGGTTGCACTCCGGGAGTGCCGGCAGAAGTGAAAAGTTGAACATTAACGTTGGGCATTTTTGATATTTTGGAATGGTTAGGGAATAATTTCGCACGAATTGCTTTTATTATCAGTATAAAAGTACTATCATTTATGTGATAAAATACAATATTAATTTATTGCGCTATCGTACACAAATATGACAATTAAAATTATGTCTACTCTCCCTCCGTCTTACGAATTTTCGATCAGGTCACGTGTCCTGACGCGAGTTTATTTTTTTTATACCCATCCCAAAAAGTGCACAACGCCGATAAAGAAGTTTTCACTTCAAAAACTTTGGCTAATAACATGATTAACTTAACACGCGGATTTTGCATTGAAAGATCAAAACCTACTTTAATGGATTGACAGGTTTTCAGACTTATGTACCTAGATTTTGACAAATCTAAACTTAAGGACTCGATTTCAAACCCTAGGTTTAGATACCATTGTTACTTTACTTACGGCCGGTTTCAATAACGTATCTACCTTTTCAACCAAAGTTGGTTATTTAAAAGGCAAACATGACGTTTCAGCTACTGTTGGTAGCTAATTTGACAGTTGGTCAAAGGTAGAAGATGGGTACATTATTGAGACCGGTCGTTAAATAGGCACTATTTTATTTTAGGGTGTTCTCACACTGCTGTTAATAATGTTTACTAACATTAGTAAACATTTTCTGAACAAATATTTGATCTCAATCAAATGTTAAGTCACCACATTTACTTACTTACTTTTCCGGACACTTGGGGGAGGCCTATGTCCAGCAGTGGACGTCTTTCGGCTGATATGATGATGATAATGACGCATAAATAACATTTTACGCATTACGTACGTACTAACGTATTACGTAGTAAATGTATTAATGTTAAAAAATGTTTAGAAATATTTTTGACCAGTTTATAAACAGCTTTGAGCACCATCACTTGAATCACAATGTTTTATCTTTCACGTCTTTTCTTTTAAAAACTCTTCCTTCCACTGAAGGTATTTCATTCAAGAGTGAATAGGTTACTTCTTGGCAAGCGCGCTCCGTCGTCGACTATCGCTTTTCAGCTGGTGAGATTGCGGCCAACGCGAACTTAGCAATTATCAAAAAGTCTTGTTTTAAAGGGATTTATATTCTTTACTTTTCATTTGCGTTAATCTGGTTAAGCTGATGCATTCTGTGAGCTTGCCACAATTTTCAATGCGGATATTATGGTATTTCCCTATGAGCTCTAGAAGAACTCTTCAACACCAATCCGGATGCATTTATAACAACCTTAATTACAATTTAAAAGTGCAGGAAAACACCAATAACGAACTACTTACGAGCAGCAAAGCGATGGGATGCGCCAAACAACATAAATTGAGTATTTTCCTCGTTTCTAAGAAATTAAAATTGTGTTTCTCCGCACAGGATGCATCTGCTACCGTTTGCACAAATTGTGCATTTATCCATGTAGATTATAAACTCATATTCCTTTGTTTACAATACTTATTTTGTTGTGAGCTGTACGGTTGTAAGTTTCGTCAAGCTAAATTAAATAATGGTGGTTTAATAGCATGTAGGTGGGATAAAGCTTGTTTTGAATGAAATAGTTATCTAAGTAATTATTTCATGACACTTCGCGTGACCCAAGGACAACCCAAGGACGTAACCCTTGGATAAAGGATAAGCATTGCCATACAACGTGGCAATGCTGCCAGCCTTTTGGGTACTTTACCAGTGGCCAGAGATGTGGACGAATTTTTCGACGCCATATTTTAGACTATTTTAGCTAGTTATTATTTTTTTATTTAAGTGTATGTATTATAATAGGTAGTTGTACATAAGTAATTATTTTGGGTTGTAAATTTTATGTTCCATATTTCCATACTAATTTTATAAATTTCACTTTCCACCTGTAAATACTAATTTGGGACGACAAGCGCCTCCGTAGATTCGTTGATGACAAGCACTTCCTTATTACGATAATAACCGATCTTAACGTGTGCAACAGAAAAAGCCCAGCCCAAGTTTTTGATACCAATCATCAAGTCATGACTTGGAAACAATAAATTAATTGTATAAGCATATCGACAAACAGAGCACCCCTTGCGCCACTATTAATAGCCATTAGGTACCTACGCTTGTCAATTAAAGTAATTGGTAACCACATGGGATCCCCCAATTACGTGTCAAGTTACTTGCCGTAAAACTGTCATGGCGCTTGACGAATTTTTCCGTTAATTTAATGTCGATTTTGTCAGGAAAAGGAAGTAGATAAAGTTGATTACATTGGTAAGTACTTCTGAAGTGAGTACTTACGTAATAATTTGTTTTACTAAAATACTTTGAAATTTGGTAGGTACTTTCGTAACGTACGTACTTGGGTAGTTTCCAGCTTATTAACAAGGAGGGCTTTGTATGGTGTCGGACGTAAAAGAATAGCACCATCCTATCACTTCCCGTGGGTGTCGTAAGAGGCGACTAAGGGACTCACCAGAGAATGGGCAGCAGCATTCCCTGTGCATTGCAACAGCTTTTTTTTATTTTTATTTAATATGGGTTTGCTCTTGACTCTAGTCTAGGTCATAGATGACAGAGACAAAGTCGACGATGGAGCGAGCCTACCCAGAAGAAGCCTGTTCACTCTAATTTTGAAGATATTAGGGTTGTATGCGTTCGGAAACACAGACGCAGGCAGAGAGTTTCACTCATTTGCTGTGCGCATTATAAAAGACGTTTGGAAACGTTTAGTGCGAATTGGTGGAATAGCAACAAGGTAGGGATGGTAACTTGCAGTGCGTCTAGATGTCCGATGGTAGAAGGGGGCCGGTGGGATGAGATCGTGGAGTTCCTGGACACTCTCCCCGAAGTACAATCTGTAGAAGACCGACAAGCAGGCAACCTTGCGGCGATGAGCCAAGCTGTGCAGCTTGGCATCCACCAGCCTTACGTCGCCAATGAGCCTTTTAGCTCTGTGTTCCACCGAGTCAAGCGCGGCAAGTTGGTATTTAGCTGAGCCATCCCAAAGGTGGCTGCAATACTCCATGCAGGATCGGACTTGTGCTTTGTAGAGGGTTAAAAGCTGTCCAGGCGTGAAGTATCGCTTCACTCTATTTAGGATGCCCAGCTTTTTNCACTCCTTTGCTGTGCGCATTATAAAAGACGTTTGGAAACGTTTAGTGCGAATTGGTGGAATAGCAACAAGGTAGGGATGGTAACTTGCAGTGCGTCTAGATGTCCGATGGTAGAAGGGGGCCGGTGGGATGAGGTCGTGGAGTTCCTGGACACTCTCCCCGAAGTACAAGCTACACCGCGATCGCCAACCCGCCTGCCAAGCGTGGCGATTATGGCAAACACCCCCCTCTTGGGGGAGGCCTATATCCAGCAGTGGACGTCTTTTGGCTGATATGATGAAACAAGGAGGTCTTCGCTACGCCTAGCCTGGAGCCGTGTATTTTTTCGGGATAAAAATGTAGCCAAATGTCACTTAGCGAAAGCATAGCTAGCGGATAAAAATCGTGGAATAATTGATTCGACTCCAATCAGGCTGTCACAAAAGGGGGTTCGACCTATGTTTGGTGAGTTTCAGATTAGCTGTCCAAACTACAAGACTGTGTGTAGAACATAATTCAGTTCGTCCTTGCGTGCAGGAGCGGCGCCCGCTCTGTTATTACGGCGAGCAAGGACGGCCGATAATTTGCGCACTAGTGGTGGCGAATGTCGATAGATAGAAAAATAATGGTTCAACTAACGTAGGTAGGTACGTTGATTCGAGGTGAATTTTATAAAATAGCACTGTCTTAGAGCCAAGGTAAGATAGGCAGTTGGTCCATATAAGAGACTGGTACTCAGCTACATCCGATTATACTGGAAGCCGACCCCATCATCATCATATCAGCAGAAAGACGTCCACTGCTGGACATAGGCCTCCCTCAAGTGTCGTCACAACAACCAGTCCTGTGCGTCTCGCATCCATCGGGTACCCGCGACCCTCACCAGGTTATCGGTCCACCTTGTGGGAGGCCTTCCAACGCTGCGTCTTCCGGTAGGCGGTCGCCACTCCAGAACTTTTCGGCCCCATCGACCATCTGCTGTGCGAGCAATGTGCCCTGCCTACTGCCACTTCAGTTTGGCCCAACCTAGTTGGAAAAGGCCAGGTATTGACCGTCTTATGATCAGGGTGGATAGATTGACATTTAGAACATATGTAGGTACTTATGTAGGTACTTTTTTGGCACATCGTTATGGACTTAAGTTTCCTATCCTGCTATTGTTTCACTGAGTGAAAAAAGATCTAATAACAGATTAACGATCAACAGAAAATCATAAACTTATATTTAAACTAAAAAAATAAACCTTAGATGTCGACAAATCCATGGTCCTTTATCGATATGAAGACAGCATTATCTTAGGCATTAGCTGTGGGCGTCCTGAGCTCACCGCGGCTCGATTGTTTCGCTACTTCTAAACTTATGTTAATTTACATATATTACAAGATAAATTAGCTGTACCAACATTGTATTGATCGCCTCGTTGGTCTTGTGGTCTTCAAGAAGTCCAAGGTTCGATTCGCAGGGGTGGCAGTTTTATTGGGATTTTCCATTTGGTATTGATCTGTGGAAGCCCTGAGTTTGGATTAATAGAAAAAAAAGCTTATGTATTAATACATGAGGAAGTACCTAACTGGCAAATATGAGTGTGGATATTTACATAAACTAGTGTACCTACTTGATAAAATTTCTAACCCCCCTCCCCCCCAATTGTGATAATCAAATCCTTATTCTTTTGGTAAATAAGTCCTTTTATCTATGTTCTTCTCTCGTTTGCATCAGCATACGGCATCAACAAACATGTGTACAATGTGGAGACATCGTTATGATTATAAGTGTACAGCAGCAATACACTGGCAATACAGCAGTGCGATTCTGTAAACATGTCGAAGTGAAGGATTAGGTAAATGACCACGATGTGAGCCATGACAGCTCACTTCGTGATCACTTCGTGATCACTTCGACATATTTATGGAATCGACCGGCTGGTTCTTCGGAATATTTTGAATCTAATATGAATCTTGTCACCGAAATTAAAAATAAACTTTCCGATTGAATTAAACGTCAAAAAAACTCAAACTTCCAAGCATAAGGACTACTATTCTGACGAAATATTCCAAGCAGTCTGTTTCTTTCTTTCTTTCTCTTTATTCCAGTTAGTGACATGAAATCTGTGATAGAAGACAACACATTCGGATGAAATAATATTGCCAGTGTTTTGACTTATTGTCGTATCGTCGTCTCCACCTAGTAAAATCATCAAAACCATCAAAAACCAGCAAACCTACCTTTCTAAACTTTCCCACCACCATTAAACTGACGCGGCGCCAAAAATGCAGACACCCCCATAAGAAAATTATTTAACATAAAAACACCGGGCATCGCCCTAAATGGGGTTGGAAAACAGGGGCGGCATGGGGTGGCGGAAACTCCTAATGGTAGTTTGTCACGAACCACCCCAAATTACCACCCCCGAGTTCCTAGAAATATATGGAAGTATATGGTAAGTTTTTTTCGTCTACTACCATAATGTTTAGCGTTGGTAGGTTTAAGCTGTTTTGACACGCTATTCGTGATTTAGGTTACCATATCTGATAGACTGTAAAAGTGGGTGGGTGGGTGGTTTTTTTAAGTAGCTATGTATATGTAGATATAGTCTGGTCAGTAATGGAATGGAAGCTAACGCAATTAACGTGCTTGCTTAAATTCTCTTTTGGTAGCATCCACCGTTTCTAGCTAGTTCTGAAGCGAGACCTGGCTTCCAACCGACGCTCCTTAAGTGTTTATGTAAATGGTTACTAAATATTTTTTTAGGTTTTGAAGTAGGTATTTGAAGGATATGACATAACATTGATTGAGATGGTCAAAATGGACGATCTGTAGAAATATATCTATTTATTTATCAAAATTATTCAGGGCTGGCTTTTACCTTGGTCAAATAATAAGCATTGCCATACATCGTGGCAATGCCGCCAGTCTTTTGGGGACACTCCCAGTCGACATGAATTTTCTTACGCCATATTTTAGGGTTAATTTAGTTAGGAGTTTTTTTTTTATTATTATTATAATGCACCGGAAAATTGCAGACTTCGTAAGATTGTAATAAATCTTTATAAGATTATAAATTCTCGACATATTATGAAAAAGTCGTTTTGTAGGCCATAAATCCCATCCAAATTCAATAGTTTCCAGTATAAACGTGTCTTGTTAAGAAAAAATAGTTGTAATTTTCCGGTGACATATATAATCAGAAGGCTATATCGTGATAATCTTGTGCCTATTTGTCGCAATAAAACTTATAATAAGTTTGTATCTCATTCAAGGAAAAGAGATACATAGATAAAATAAGCTTATAATTCGGCTAGCATGTCAATTTGAGCTTTGTAGCCCCTGAGAGCTAACTAGCACCGTGCAAAGAACTACTTACTAGATTTTTAAGTATCTTAAGTGGTTTTGATCAAGTTATAATGTAGACACATTACAAAAATACTTTTGCTACTCGCAACTTGCAACAAACACTCCAAACACGGTTCATGCCAGGGCTACTATACTCTACAACCCATTAACTGGGTAACACGGTACTTCTTGGCAAGACTGGAGTCAGATTTACTGGCTTCTGACAATACGTAACGACTGCCAAATTTCTACAAATGAAGAAAGACAGGACCAACGGCGTAACGTGCTTTCCGGGGCATAGAGGAAACTCGGTATGTTAAGATGGTCACCCATCCACAGACCAACCTTGGCAAGCGTTGCTTAACCTTGATTGACCCGTGCGGCTGATATTCTTTTTTTTTTTTTTCTTTAGCCACGAGCTTCTCTAACTCAACTCCAAACACGGTTAATTCTGCAATAAAAACCAAACCGTCTAGACATGCAAACATTCCAATTCCCTTCCTACCCTCAGATTACGTAAATACACTTCCGAAATCTAATCGACATCCATTACGCGAGTGCATTACATGCAAAACCGAACCATAGAGCCGGTAATGGGTTGTTTCCTGGCAAGCCACCCCTGCCAGACTTGCCACTGGCTGGCACCAAAATTGTGCAAACTTATGCAATGTTCCGTGTTTCGTTTGAAAAGTTTGCCAAGCCATAATATTGTTCGAGCAACCGTACCTGTGGGTGCCACCCCTGTTTTGGAGCCGCTTTTGTTTCGTTTTATAGCTATTGTAAAATTGGTTTATTTGCAGATTCTAGTCTAGGGTTCGTTTAGTGCTTTAGGGTTGTTTAGTCTAGGGGAGACTGGAAATGTTTACGTTGTGTGATTTTTAGACACGATATTTCTGCCAGTATTGTGACGTAAGAAAATGTATCGAACTCTGTGTTATTCATATAATAGTAATCATCATTGATTGAAAGACAACAAAGGCGCAAAGACGCTTGCCGAGGTTGGTCTGTGGATGGGTGACCATCTCAACATAGACTCCTCCGTGTCTCGGAAAGCACGTTAAGCCGTTGGTCCCTGCTGTCATTTGTAGATCTTTGGCAGTCATTACAGATAGCCATAAAATCTGACACCAGTCTTGCCAAGGAGTACCATGTTACCCAGTTAATGGGTTGTGGAGGTCTGGTAGGCAGAATCTGGTTTGACTGGAAGCCGACCTCAATATAGTTGGGAAAAGGCTAGGCATATATATTTAAAGACAACAAAGATACATTGGGTTAGTAACAATGGTCTTAACCTATGTTAGTATTTAACTAATAACACCGACAGAGTACAGGTGACAAGTGATCTCACCAACGGGCTGTCATGTCTCGCGGCTATAGCGCGTAGAATGCTGTGTGTATGCACAGGACTATTCGCGTACGTCAACCTCACGGATTAAGCAATACATTAAAGTTTATAACTTTACTTTACTGTTTTAAATACCTGTTTAAGTTTACGCAGGACAATGACATAATTTTGAACATAAAAAAATTAAAAACAACTGAATTAATCTGTTACTTAAATTATTTGCTGAATTTACCTCGCTTTCGTTCCTACATTAGCTGTCCTATTATATTTGTTTTTGTATGTGCAATCAAGAATAAGAATAATAATGAATCTGAATCATTAATTCTAATTTATCTGGTGAATGCCACGAATGTCCGTTGCATGCAAGTGGCACAAGACCAGTTGATATCCAACCGTGGATGTCTTGGATGATGATGAGTCAGTCTATTAGGAGAGTAATCAAAAACCACAATTTTACAGCTTTACTTCTAGCTCCTAGCTTTTCTAGCTAGCTATGTTTATCTTCTTGCTTCTTCTTGTTTTGCACAAAGACAATCATGCGTTCCAGCCTCTACTTTTCACACGTCATTTTCTCTTATTACCTATACAAAATGTTTTCATTCGTTTCAGGCCATAACCATGGAAGGTTCATCATCAGACTACAGTGACGAGGAGGTGGGGGTTCTGGCCCGTGGTCAGAAGCTGTGGGTGCGAGGAGTCAAGTCCCACACCACTTGTGCAGACATCGTGAGGGCTTTGCAGGATGCTCCTGAAGGTAAGGATAGTTTGAGGGCCACACTGATATGTTTATAGGGGTCTTACCGAGACCTGTTAAAATTAGATTATTATTATGTAGGTTTAAACATACCTAATATAATGCCTGTTATGTTATGTTATGTTATGGTATGGTACGTACCCACTGTTTCACAATGTCGGGATGGTTGAGCTTACCTATAAGAACGACTAACAGTTTTCGACAACTTTAACCGTTCGAACATATCAGGTTAGTACTTTTCTTTTAAAACCTAACTCTTACTGATTAAACGGCGTTTAGTATTGTGTAACCATCCTGGTAGATAGGTTAATGAGCTAAAGGCATCTTTATAAATAACTTCTCTGGTTCGTAAAACATTCTGTAAATAGTTTAAGATTCCCATAAATGCTAAATATATTTCACACAGTTCTTTAGCCTTTTTTTACAGTTTCTGACATTTGGGAACATAGCTTGTCATGTAAGGACCGTCAGCTGTTTTTTTTTCAACAACTTGGTTCTCGTTTATCAGTTTATGATGTTAAGATATTTTATGGTAACAGGAGGTGGAGTGAGCGAGCAAGGCGAGTGGGTGCTGGCTGAGAGGTGGCGTGGAGTTGAAAGACCACTGCCACCAGATGTACCGGTTCTACACGTGCTTGCGGCTTGGGGAGACGCCAGGCATGAGGTCTGTTTCCACACCTTTTTTGAATGTAGACATCCTCATGTATGTCCTCTGCTTTGGGACGTTTCTAAGACACAGACTGAAACCATAACTTGTGTGTGTCATCGATGTTCTTCAACCACTTTTGACCGCGGTGCAGGAAGACTTATTTACTTTATTTCGCTTTCACTATCGGCCTCATTGAGATCGTTTGAAGAATAAAATTACAGTTTCTATGTTCCGTCATTAAATAAATGGGCAAGATTATTTAATAAGCAATTAAATAATTTCAGGTTTAAAATTTACGTTGGCTATAAGCTACCATGTGAAAGATAAAATCATCTTGTTACTTTTATGAAAAAAAAAAACCACTTATTAAGTACTTGTAACTTGAAGTCGACTTGAAAGACAAATAAACCTGGATGTCCGTCAGTCAAGTAAGATAATTCTATCATATCGATAATTTATCTTTTATAACAATAACGTCTGATGACACGACGGCTCCTTCCAAGACGTAAAACTACCCTAAGGCTACTCAATTAGAAAATACCTCTAAATAACCATATTTCAATTTCTCCAATCCCAGGTTCGTTTAGCCCTTCGTCGAGTGTCAAGTGGTGGGGAGGACGACTCCGGTCGAGACAGTGACGGAGGCAGTAGAGGAGGGGCTCGACGACGGAGAAGACGAGGTCTGCGGGCTGCCACCCCCCCTCCCAGGGCCAGGAGTGAGGACCCGGCCGCCAGGCTCGTCTCCGTCATACACCATCAGACCAGGACTATACATCAGCAGCTTGATAAATTAAGGTGAGGAACGATTTTAGCGAAAACTTATTTGTGCTTTGTTTGATGAGAACCACACACAAAACGAGCTTAAGAATATCAGCCGCACGGGTCGATCAAGGTTAAGCAACCTTGCCAAGGTTGGGCTGCGGAATGGTTGACCATCTTAACCAACGCCACCGATTTTCCTGCGTGCCTCGGAAAGCACCTTAAGCCGTTGGTCCCGGCTGTCATTTGTAGATCTTTGGCAGTCGTTACGGATTATCAGAAGCCAGTAAGTCTGACTCCAGTCTTGCCAAGACCTACCGTGTTACCTAGTTAATGAGTTGTGGAGGTCTGGTAGGCAGCCGCTCCACGTAAAAATACTTGTATTAACTGAATCTGGTTTGACTGGAAGCCGACCCCAATATAGTTGGGAAAGGGCAGATGATGTTTAATGATGTTTTTTTGTTTGATTCTATGGTTATATTTAATGTCAGATTTTTTAAGAACCTTGTCTTGGTTAAAGTCCACTTAATTTTGAACGACTTCGCTAATAATTTTGAATGACTTTGTTTATCCAAATTAGAACCGATATCTAATTAGGAGATTTTTGTAGGGGTTCAAACCTTTGACGCTGTTAGAACGTTTGTCTTCACAATATTTTTTTTTTTTACAAAATTCCTGTCTAAATTACAGAGAACAAGAAAAGCTAATTGACCACTTAGAAGACCAGACCCACAAAAATCGCATGGAGAAACATGGCACCAACTACCTTCTCGAATCATACCTCCGAGACCTGGGTAGGTGTAGCGAAGTCAACGACAGCCAAGCAGGGAACAGCGACAGCGGAGTAGGTGTAGGAAGCGGCACACCACCCAGAAGACACACTAAACACAAATCCAGAAGAGAAAGACACCTCATGAGGGAACACTACTTCACTAAAGAACTCACAAACATATGCCAAGTTAACTCCGAAAGGCTAACGCAAACGCAAAACGATACAGACTCCGAAGCGTCAGCCGATGAACTATCCAGGATACGGGAAGAAATAGAAATGCTGGAGAAATTAGCAATAGTAAACAAAAGACTACACCGAGAAGAAGAATTAGTTGTAAGACTGACAGCTAAAGTCAAAAGATACATGGACGAGAACAAGGCAAATAGTTGCGAAAATGCATCTCAAGTGACGATGCTGTTGGACAAAATTGACCAGGAGCTAGTGAATACAGCAAAAGAGATGCAAGATAACGCTGTAGAGCTAGCAAAAGCTGACAGTGAAATAGAGAGCAGAATGAAACTGCTAGACGAGCTGACGTTACAGCTAGAGGAAGAAGAATTGCAGAATACAGTTTTAGAGAGACAGCTTAACGAAACGTCGAGTCGTCAACCTATTCTTCTGCAAGACAGCTACGTACCTGTTTTAGACCAAACTAACTTAAACCAGACGTTTAACTACGGAAGCCCAGGTTATGTCCTTGACACGTTGGTATGACATAGGCTTAAAATCGGAATTATTGTCCCAAAGATGTTATTTTCATATTACCATATTGTAAGTAGTAGTAAGTTGAATCATGGAAAGTAACCTGAACAAAGAATTGTGAAATTTTCAAGTTTAAGTTGAGAATGAGAGGCAAGAGTAAAGATGTTTATTGTGGCTTTCAAATAAACATTTTATGTGAAAGAAAAATGACACAATCAATGGCAATCATTAATTTAAGACACAATCAATGGCAATCATAATATTGTATCTATCTGCTGGACTTGAAAATATAAAAAAAAATATGAAGGAAGCTCATAAAAAATGAGCTCCCTCCAATTTTACTCGCATCAGAAGAATGAGGTTATGTTAAAATTTCTAGATTATTTTAAACATTATTTACACTCATGTATCTGATATTTTATTTTAATCGTATTTAAGTAACAATGACAATAAATCGGTGCTAAGACTTACCTAATATAACCAAAATTAGGGTTCGTTATATTATAAGAACTTAAAGTAGACAATTTTTGTTTCCGTCTCCTTCCGAAAGAAATATGTTTAATAAATATAACCTATATTTAATTTGAATACCAAATATGTATAAAACCACCAATCACAGTAAATTTTAAGCCTAGTCAAATTATCTTCCGACAACGATAATTCTGCACAGTTAATAAACTATTAGGACCAATGTTTGACCAATTTTTTAGACCAGAGGGTCGTCGCAATCTGGCAAAAATGTATGGAAATTGAGGCTTTTTGACATATTGCGACTGAGTTGCGAATGCGAACGTTGCTTAAAAAATAGTAGAAATGGCACTCTGCGGCTCGCGACAAGTGACATTCAGTCAGCGGTGACGTGGCGAAAGCATTTGTCAAAACGTCAATAATTTAAAGTATGGGACTGACAGTGCACAGTGAAATGTCACGTGATGAATCCCAGCATTTCGATAATCTTCGAGAGTCTTGAGTCGCTTAACAACGGAGCCATAAGGCAAACAGTACGAGGGACTTATTTGTAATGTCTTCATAAAAAGTTAAAATAAATTTAGGCATTTGTACCAAGATTTTTTTTGTAAAGACGCCAGCACATCAAGCCACTCGAAACTGTCAAATTCTCCCAATCAACCTTGAACTTAATAAAGTGGAAAATCTATCAAAGAAATTTGAGTGTTGTAGATTTTTGTGCTGGCCCAAATGATCATCGTTATTTTTTTCTGTGAACCATCCCAAAATAGTTTTAAAAATTATATAATTATTAATTATGTTTATATAAGTGTACATAATACAAATATACAACGATTATAAACAAGCTTGTGTTTTTATTTAAAAAAGCTAGTGGATCGCCCCGGCTTCGCCCGGATATTAATGTTTTTTCAAAATTTTCTTTCATAAGTACCTTTTTCTCACAATAACAAACACAACAGTCGTTCTCGAGTTTTGCACTTAGCAACACATTCAGCGATTCATTTTTATTATATAGAAGAAGATAGATAATGGACTCCGTCTTTGTTTGGGTTGAACAATTTATCTGTACCTTATACATAATAAGCACATACTTGATAATTATTATTATTTGGTAAGATATATGCTGCAATTAGCTGATGAGCGTCTTTCAAACAGCTTGGAAATGTCTAGTCTGTCCAATAGGTTCTTGAAGCAGTTCAGTGTGGAAGCTGTCAAAACACTTCCCAACAAGTAAGTCTCGTACCTGGGTACGAGTATTAAGTATGTTCATCCAAATGGTGAAAGACATTTCAAATAGGTGCAGTGGGATATGTTCCCTGTACGTCGAGTCTTAAAGGCTATTGTTCTGCAAGGCTAGGTACTGATGTTTACGCATTCTATTCCGTTTACATCAAGTTTGGAAAGGTACAGTCAAAACAGAAATGAAAAGCACACATTTTTTCTAAAAAGTCACATTTATTTCACAGAGCAATTTTCCAAATTTAGAACCTCCTCCTTTTTTGAAGTCGGTTAACACAAATACCTGCCTATTCTAGTACAAAATACATTAAGGTGACATAATGAATTATGCTTAGTGACTTGACTAGTGTGTCTAATACCTGTGGTACTAGTAGTATTTCGTACTTTGAATAAATCATTAACAGTATTGCACTTTTATTTCTGACTGTACTTATGGCACTCGAAGTAAAGGGAATAAAAGCGAGGATGAAATCAAATGCTCGACGTAGAGGGAATAAAAACGAGATGACCCTCACCGCTCGACGTAATGGGAACATGTCGGTAGTACATATACAAGGTGTGCCTAACTGAAATAAGGCAAAACCTGAAAAGGGGTCATTGCTCTTATCATTATGAACAACTTATAGGTACTACGAGAGTAACAAATTAATAGCGAAAAAAATTATCAGTATAATACAACTCACAAAATTGAAAATACTCTTTTTTATACTCCTTAAACTACCCATAGAAACGGACAACCGGTCGCAGCAGAAACTTGGACCGTGGCAACTTGGATAAATGCGAATAATATGCTCTGCGCCAGGCAATAAGGCTGTCAAAATATCAACACTATAAACACAAAACCTTAATGGTTCTTCTGATCTACAAACGTTTTAAATCAGGGTTTTATAGGTCGCCTGATAATGGGCAGATCTGGTAAACCTGGACGTGACATCCATTCATAATACAAGCGTCGAGCCAGACCGTAGGGCCGCTTCTGTGTTTTTCTAAGTTTCAAGTCATCTAGTCGCTTAGAATAGTTTTGAGGATAATCATTACTAATACCAGCATTTAGATATTTGGCCCATCCAGGTCTGTAGTAATGTGAGACCATTTCCGACCACTGCTTGTTCGCATAATCATTCAACTCCCCGTTTGGTCCCCAAAAAGTAATCTGATTCCATGCGTTGTATTCAAACAAATCAGCTTCCTGGCTGTTATTTCCTGCTGCTCTTGCCTTAGCAAACCAATCGCTGGCGCGAAAGTTAACGTCTGTAGCCAAAATCAGTGCCATATCGTCAAACGCACTCAGGAATGTTTGTACCGTAGTGTCAAAATCAGTTGTGTTCCTTTCATCGACTAGTTTAACAAACACTTGCTCGATTTTGTATTGTAAGACCTGGCGCGTCACATCCACTACATCATAGCGATATCCTTTCGAGTCACATCTGCTATTATTGACATAAATCAGACTCCTGAAGGCCTCGATTAAATCAGCGCCGCTGTACCAAGCCCAAGGGCTGTAATTAAAGCTTGGTTGTCGAGTAACAGTGTAAAAACCATCCACTTTACCAAAACCGTCATAACTATAAACGCTTTTGAGTAAATGTTTCCAAGCTTTAGCAGTAATATTGCATCCGTATCTTCTCTCTGCATAGGCAGCGACCCACGCCTCGAGATCCTGCACTGGAGCCTTCCGCCAGGCAGACTCCAACATCAAATCGTACACCACATAATTCTGGTTGATGCCTTCAGGAGTGAGGCCGATGCCAATCATGTTACTATTAGCGCGGGACCTGACTTCATACACGTCTTTGTTTATAGTCACCATGTTACCATGCATACCCAATGTGCCTCCCAAATTGTGCAACATGCACCAGATGAAGGGCTGCCCAAAATACATCTCGTATTTATCATACCTTGGGAATCTTTCAGCATACATGTCAAGTATTAGAGCCCTCCCGTTCGGCACTTCATCTAAAAATGCCTTAATTATTGATTTTGGCCACTTTTCAGAACTGCTGATAAGCACCCAATTCTGCACTAACCACACCGCTTGATTATCAAAATTTGAAATAGTCTCAAATATACTGCGTGCCGTGTGAGCAACCAACTTAGTATTGAACTTAGGCAAATCTACTTCATTAAAAGGATCAGCCATGTAGATATGACAACCGGGTATTCTACCCATCTCCGTCAAGAACTTTTTTCCAATTGTTTTGAACAGAGGGTCTATCGGTCTCACGAATAAGCCGCAGCAGTAGTCGATGCCAAAGTTACTCCATGGCTTCACTGTCAAAAACGAATCCTTAGAATAAAGTTTTGAAAATGCAGCCGGCACATGACCATTAAACGCCGGTAATACAGGAACAATTCCAAGGTTAAGCAATGCCTCGATGACCACATATTGTATGCGAGACTGTGATTCATGCCATGATTTCGGCAAGGGACCTCCCCAACCATGGAGGTTACCCGTTCGAAGCCACGACAGATATGCTGGTCCGGTAAAGTGTTTGTCTATTTCTTCTCGGCTCATACCAAAGCTGCGGTAAACCCTCGCCCATATAGCTTCCTGGGCAACAGGAGCCAGGGTCAAGTTGATCCCATTGAGCGCCATCCATTCTATATGTTTCATCCAGTCCTGAAGGTTCCACCAAACGAAACTATACGATGCAGTTACCGTATTCTGGTAGTATCTGAATCGATCTCCAGCAACGATTTCTTCTTCGACGTAAGGAAGATTACCAGGTATCCTTACGTTCTCAGTCTGCCACTCAATTTGACTATTGCAATATTTCTTGAGGTAATAGTTGAAACCCCATACTGCCGCCACGCCTGTGCTAGCGTTAATGTGCAAGCCTCCAAGTTTTGTTGTTAATTGAAAGAAGTCTTTGTTGTTTCGGAACCAGCCATGATCCACTTCGACTGTAACTTGCTTGGAGTACCTCCGTATGATTTGTAATGCTGCTTGCTCTTGAACCCGCGCTGGCCTCGCAGTTTGTAGCTTCGTGGGATCTAAATATTCCAAATTGAGGGCTACTACTGGAACTGCTCCCAAAAACACAGTTGAAAGTATGGCCAGCCACATAATAATGCCGGATGCATACTGAGACGGAGTGATTGGGCATCCATTGTATCTTTGGTATGTTTGTTTATTCTATTGATGAGAACAATAAGATTGCATTGCCTAAGATGGCATCTAATTGTTGAGTCAGGCTTGCTGACTTCATAGAAATATTTGACATATTTCGTCATTGTACTGCTTACAAGTATGCAACGTTTTTTTCTAGTGGTTGGAAGCCCAATTGCTCTGCGTGGGTGTATTTTTGTATTAGTAGAATAATTCATTCGTAGAATTATACATTTCCAGAATTGGTCATTTATAAACTCTGTAGTCATTTCGCGAATTAGTCAATACTCGACTACCCTATTTTGCGAAGTTCTTTATGAAGTAGTCTTCACGTGTTCTTATTTTTACTTTCTTCCAATAAATGGTTTAATCAAGCTAGGAACTATAATTCAAATCTAATACAATTTAATAAGACATGACGACTACCTCCAAATATCTCGACACAGTGCTATTATGTCACTAAGGTTCTATCCCCTTTTTTAGCCTTGTCAATAGGTTGTCTCTTTATCGAAACGTCCTATTGTCAAAATACAGTTTTGCTGAAAAATTACTATTAATAGATAGACTATAACTTTGTTACTTACTTCCACGAACATTAGGTAAATATAGTCCGATCTCTGGTCATTATTTAATTTATTTAACCTTTTGAAAGCCAGAGCATAAACGCATCCGGCATGCAGCCCCCGACACCAAGCCACAAATTCGCCGTAATTTTTGTCACATATTTGTGACGCTTAGCGTACAGGGCACGCGCTTGCTTGTCATGTATATGTGACTATGGCGCTCAAAAGGTTAAAAATTATATTATCTATCATCCAAACGAAAATATCTCTGGTGTGGATGCAATCTGTGTTGGCACCCTTGTACAATCTCATATTCCAAGTACAGAAGCTTACTACGGAGTATGTTGAGGGAGCAGAAGATCCAAGACGTGCTAAAATAGTGGTAAAGATTCACAATCTACCAGTAGACCAGAATAATGAAGAAGTTTTTCTGGGGCAAGAATCATCATGAGTGGTAAAGACTCACAAACCTTCAGGAGATCAGAATCGTGTGAGAGAATTTCCGGGTGGAGCCACTGGCAAAATAAAAAAAATAAAAAAATCACTCAACTCAATTCTGAAGAAATCTACGAAGTGAAAAACTATTGGATACTTAGGTATTTTTTATTTTATCAAATCAATAAAATATTACGAAGATAAAACGCATCAAAGATAAGAAGTGGGAGCTTGTAACGTCACTTTCCAGTAAAAAGTGTACTGGTAAGTGACGTCACACGAGTTTTCAAACCACTGTATCGTCTTCATTTTTTGTTTACGTGACAATAGAAAAAAAACTTGTCCTATATTGTTTGGAAATCTATCTGACGGACTAAATAGAATCATATTTTTTTAACTCAAGTAACTTATATATTCAGATAACTGTCTTCTGCTATACATAAGTAGACTTAAATAATAGGCTTAATTAGATTTTTTTGTCAAATACCCTATTCTGACTGCAAGTGACACGAAAATTGCGCTCTCAGCGAGCTCAACGCGCTGTTTTTTTTTTTAACTTCGTCGAAGACAAGTGAAAATCCAAATACCAATTGGATTTTCACTTTAGACTTTGTAAAGTCTTACATTTTGTGTCGTAATCAGGATATCATAAGAAAGAAAAAATAAATAATAAAGCAAAAATTTTTATTGAATATAAATTGAAAATACATATTAATAATAAAATGTGAGTTTACTTTCTTTTGCCTTGGCCAGTGTTTAGGAAAACAAACTAGAGATACGTTGCTAAGCATAATGTTATATTTTTAGTTCAGGGACTCCAGGCTAAATAACAGCCGTACGGGTCGACCATCCATGCCATAATGAGACGTCTCCAGGCCAGAAGGTAGTCGTGACGTGTAGGTACTTTCGGGCTTCTGACCCCGAAAGGCAGATAACCTAACCAATCTTACCAAGGGGTATTCAGTAACTGGGTTGTGGAGGTCAAATAGGCTCCATGTAGGTAAGATAGGAAGCCGACCCCAACACGTGACAGAAAAGAGAAGATGCCGGAGGTTTAAGAGCTACAAAGATGATAAATTTTAATCCCATACAGGTTGACTGGTATCTGGAGGAACTCGTGGCTAAATAATAACAGCCGCAAGGGTCAATATTTAAGTTTAAGCAACGCTTACCAAGGTTGGTCTGCGGATGGTTGACCATCTTAACTTCCGAATTTCGTCCGTGTCTGGGAAAGCACGTTAAGCCGTCCCGGCTGTCATTTGTAGATCTTTGGCAGTCGTTACGCATTGTCAGAAGCCAGTAAGTCTGACTCGTCTTGCCAGGACCTACCTTGTTACCCAGTTAATGGGTTGTGGATGGAATGTGGTTTGGTAGGCAGCCGCTCCACGTAAAAATACTTGTATTCAGCTGAATCCGGTTTGACTGGAAGCCGACTCCAATATAGTTGGGAAAAGGCTAGGCAGATGATGATGACAGGTTTACTGGTAATTAAGTGCGTTCCATTAAACGGGTTGTTCTAGAGCTAGCATGCAGCGAATTTGATCCAATAACTAGGGTTCAAATTGGATTGTTTTCGAGTAGTCTTTTTTGGAAATGTTCTACCTCACAGCCAAAAACTGACAATGGTAAGAAATCTACACCATTCTGGATACTATACCCCTTTTTCTGATAGCTCATGAATGAATAAAACCTTTTTTACATCCAAGGAAAATAATTCCTTATTATTATAGCCATACCACGGTCTCCGCGGGAATCCGCTGAATGCGAGACGTACAGGACCGGTCGATGTGGCTCCTGGGCGAGGCCCTTGTCCAGCAGTGGACGACTTACGGATGAAATGATGATGATGACCACGGAGCTATAAAATTACGTTTAGCAACATGCCCCTAAACCTGAAGTGAGCCCAAACACTGGCCAAGGCAGACCTTTCACAATGCAATGGGAAGGGAGGCACTGATAAACAGTGTCTTTAAAGACGATGCTGGTGTTGCCATAGCAACGCTGAAAGCTGTTGATATTCCCGTCACCAATGGCTATGTCTGCATCGCCAGAATCCCGAAGACGCTCTTCATTTACTCCGTGTCCATTGCCACCTGAAAAATAGAGAAATTCAGGTTAGAAACTTTTTTATGGAAACTTTACCGAAGGTTTTTCGACCTTCGATGGAATTTGGGCTTTTTATTATGGATGGGGAATCATCAAATGATCCGCTCTAGGAGGAATGGGAGGGTGTCAGACTCTTACTGACTAAAACCCACCCGTGTTCCTTCAATAGCCCTTTGCGTTCCAGGGACGCGATAACTCTTTCGAACAATCGCTCAACCCTGGCAGGTGGTATATGGGCTAAGTCATGTTCAAACTGGGACACCGTATTTAGTTAGTAGCACACGCGGAATGATCCCATTCCCTTTCATTTTGGCGTTAAAACTAAACTAATTGAATTTTGGGTTCAAAAATTCGCCAGCTTGACAGTTAAATAAAGCAATGAATATACACTGATGTTCAAAGAAACTGCATCGAAGTAAAAGGTAAATTTCAAAAAAAAAATTTTTTTTTTTGGAAATTGGCAAGATTTCAAAAAGTAATTGATGCAGTAGTAAAGACTGGTTCGTAAGCTTAAAATAACAAAAAAAAATGGAAATATCACTGCATAAGTGATTGATAGCCATGAAAAAAAAGGTTACGCATAATCTTAGAGGGTAGTTATTTTTAAAACGATTTTTGTACAACTGTGTATCATATTTTATTCCATGTATCATCCTTTATAAAACCACTAGCTTCTGCCCGCGGCTCCGCCCGCATTAAGGTAGCGCCAGGGTAGCCCGCGAAATTCAAATTTTCATTGGTGTTTTGCATTTTGCAGGTCAGTGTCAGGTTGTATGTTAATAAAATACGATTGGCGACCGTAACAAATATGGTTTTACTGAGTTATAATAATTAAAATCATAAATCATGTAACTCGATTGAATGACTTTTTTATGAAGTAACCATTCAATCGAGTTAAATGAACTTAGAGGGTTGTATTAATGATTTTAATGATTATAAATCTGTAAATAAATACGTGTTACGATCGCGAATCATATTTTGTTCAACATACAGCCTGACATTGCTTGCAAATTGCAAAAAAAAATAAGAAAATTTGAATATCGCGGTCTACCCTCGCGCTTCCACCTTAAATTCATAAATTATCCCAAGAGAAGATAGATAAAAAGAGTACTAATAGGGTATTTGACTAAAAAAACGAATTAGTCCGTCAGATAGAGTTCCAAAATGTATTGGACACGTATTTTTCTTTTGTCACGTTAGCAAAAAGTGAAGACGATACAGTGCGCCGAAAACTCTTGTGACTTCACTAAGCAGTACACTTTTTACTGGAGAGTGGACGTTACAAGCCCCGCACTTTTTTCTTTGATGCGTTTTATCTTCGAATTTTTGATTGATTTGATAAAATAAAAAACACTTAAGTATCCAATATTTTTCGATAATCTAACTGACGGACTAAATAGAATCTTATTTTCTTAACCCAGTCAACATCCCTATTATTATAATTAATAATTATGTGTGTAATTAAACTGTTAAAACGTGAAGAGGTCAGAAGAAAATATACAGCCAGACATAGTTACTTTCGAATTTATAATTTTATTTTAAGTATGGAAACATCATCAAGTTACATTAAAGTCGGGTCATTCATTTGTATGAAACACCATAAGGAATAAGCGCTCATATATCGTTATTTCATTTTGTACTTCACAAAATCCAGTTGGAAAAAAATTCAAAACCATCAACATTGCCATGTAACGGCTAACCACAGAAGCTTAAATAGTTATAACTTGAGCGACTTACAACAAGAATCCCGCAGCAGTATCGATACTAATTCACTGGTGTCGTAGGAATAATCATGACAGTAGGTGGTTCCGGCGTTTCATCGCTCCCGGGGTCAACGTCCGCCATAGTTGTCCTTTTGAAATCGGCTGACTCTATGATCATGACCGGTAAGTCAACTACATCCGGTGCAAACGCCCATTTTCTGTACAGCACCTTGGCCAAAGTCAGTGCTGAAGAATATGACTGTGATCCACCGTGGTCTACTGTTACACTTGTAACAAATGGTACTTCAATACTAGCTGTCACAACACGCCGAGTAGCCTTCTCATTAAAGTCTTCTCCAGCTTGCTTCGCTTTCGAAGTAGCAGACAGGAAATTTGCCCATCTGGGATAGTAATATAAACTGAACAACTCAGCCCATTGCTTGCAAGCGTAGTCGGAAATCTCCCCATTCGGTCCCCACAGAGTAATCTGGTTTCGTGCGTTCAACTCGTATAAGTCAGCTTCATCAGGATCAGCCCCTAAAAACCTTGCTTTTTTGAACCACGCAGATGCGGAGAAATATGGGCTTTCATATAATATGGTACTGATATCGTTCAGCGCGTCAAGAAAACGTTCAATGGATGCGTTATAAACGAAAATGTTCGTAGACCTGTCGTTAACAATGTTCACGTAAAGCTGTTCAGCTCTGTACTGCAGGGCCTGGCGCGTCACATCCACCACGTCGTATTGATAGCCTTCAGTGTCCGTACATCCGTCAACGTTGAGGAACACAAGCTTTCTAAACGCAGCAAATAAGTCATAGCTTTTATACCAAGCCCAAGGCTTTATTTTCAGACTAGGTCTTCGAGTCGTGACGTATTTGCCTCTCACTCTATTCAAGCCGTTGAAGCTATAAACGCTTTTGAGCAAATACTTCCAAGCTTCTGCGGTGGCGTTGCAACTGTATCTTCTCTCCGCGTAGTCAGCGACCCACGCCTCGAGATTCTGCACTGGAGCCTTCCGCCAGGCAGACTCCAACATCAAATCGTAAACCACATAGTTTTGGTTGATACCTTCAGGAGTGAGGCCGATGCCAATCATAGTGCTGTTGGCACGAGACCTGACTTCATAAACATCACTGTTTATGGTCACCATGTTACCAAACATGCCCAATGTCCCACCGAAGTTGTGCAGCATGCACCAGATGAATGGTTGACCAAAATACATTTTATAAAGGTCATACTGGGGCCACTGCTCAGACTGCAGGTCGAGTATGAGCATCCTGCCATTTGGTACGGAATTTATAAAGCTTCTTACCCTACTGACTGGCCATGACAGAGGATCGTCCACAAACATCCAATTTTGAATAAGCCACACTGCGTATTTATCAAAGTCCGCAAGTGTATAAAATATTTTTTTTGCTGTCTCTTGGACAAACGATGTGGAGAGTAATGTTAAATGGACTTCATTAAAGGGATCGGCAGTGTATATGTGACTCACAGGCGCTTGTATAGTAACTTCATCCAGAAACATTTTTCCAATGACAGAAAACAAAGGGTCAAATGGGTCCAAAAAAAGGCCGCAGCAGTACTCGTTTTCGAATTTATTCCACTGATCCACTTTATGAAACGTAGTGTTGGGAAATAGCTTCGAAAATGCCACCGGCACATGTCCATTGAAAGCTGGTAACACATGCACCATGCCAAGACTGCGCATTCTGTCGATGACACTGTTTTGGATATCGGTTTGTAAATTATGCCAGGACTTCGGTAAAGGACCTCCAAAGCCGTGGACGTTACCCATTCGCAGCCACGATAAAAACGCTGGTCCGGTGAAGTGTCTGTCTATTTCTTCTTGCGTCATGCCAAGCTGGCGGTAGACTTGCGCCCAAGCTGCCTCCTGGGCGACCGGTGCCAGCGCCAAATTGATCCCATTGAGCGCCATCCATTCTATATGCTTATTCCAGTCTTGCACGTTCCACCAGACGAAGCTATACGACGCAGTACAAACGTTTTGGTAGTACCGGAATCTGTCGTTAGCGACGACTATTTCATCCACCTCTGGTAGCGGATCAGGTATCCTTACGTTCTTGGTCTGCCACTCAATTTGACTCTTGCAATATTTCTTGAGATAGTAGTTGAAACCCCACACCGCCGCTACTCCTGTGCTCGCTTTGATGTTCAGCACCCCTTCGTGAGTTTTCAAGCGGAATGAGTCTTTATTATTTTTGAATAATAGAGGTTCTATTTCAACCAATACTTTTGAATTGTATTGCTCAATGATTTGTAATGCTGAGCGTTTTTGAATTCCGGGTGGTACCACGGTTTGTAGTTTAGTGGGGTCTAAATATTCTAAGTTGATTGCCGACGCGAGCGCTCCCAGAAGGAGCGTTGATGCGATGGACTGCCACATGACGGTGGCCAAGTCTCACTGGCGACCGGCGACAGAAGTGTAATTCATTCTAATTGAATAAGTTGCAGTTTGAATATGAAATAGGTTACATCGCAAACTATCCGGATCTTGGACTGATATGCAGTAAAGCTGATACGTTTAAAATAGATGGTTTACTGAGAGAAAACTCAACTTGAGTTAAACTCGGTTTTGAACTTTATTGTCACGGTACTTAACTTGTTTTGGTGTATAAATAATTAAGAATTGATAGTAGATTTTATTAAGATTTGATAATAGATTGAAGGGCTGTTCGATGATGTAGATGATGGTGCAACTTGTATATTTTGTTATGTTTACCAGGATTTCAATGGTGCTACATGGAAAAAAAACTTCTGGAATTTCTTGTTTATAAATGTTAATAAATCTCGTTGTTGAGAGGTAAAAAGTTATCAATTCATGCAGTAACGCGAAAATGATTTCTGATTTTATGGTAAATTGTTATTCCATAAGGTGATTTTATGTTTATATTCCGTAAGGTAATAAATTATTCACTTTTTAATCTTGAATCGAAATTAAACTAGTATATTCAAGCCCAGATACTCAATGAAGCAAACAGTTTTAAAGTTTGACTGCGACATGAACTTATGTTTAAATTGACCCCTCGTCTCAAGTCACCCGATAACAAAGTAATTTGTTCGGAGTATCTCTTATCGCTTTCTTATTTACAGGCTAATGTGCCGGATGCGCCTGTATTATGTTTTGATTTGTTTAAATTTTTATTTGAAAGTGTTAGCGAGTCACACGAAATATGAAGATCAATGGCAACGTGTGTGACTATTAAGCCTGGGCTACACGGTTTAAAAGGGCGGTTTCAAACAGAGGTTTAAAACAGTGTAGGCAGTGATTTTATGCCAAATTAAGTATGACCTTTAAACGCTCTTGGTAGAAAGGCGTGTGTTGCAAACCAGTGGCAGAAGCATTGGTTTAAAACTTGTTTGAGACCGTCTAGCCGCTTGTTTAAAACCACGCGAATAACAGTCACACTTCTGCAGGCGGCGAGCGCAGATGCACGCGTCGTTCTGCCTACATAATGGCTCAATAGAGCGAACGTTAAATAATAACAGAACTTCTATATTTATACAGACTTGCCCTGTCTTTGGGATTTGACATTGGAGTCATATTGAAGACGCGACCGAAAAAAAAATGCAGAGGATATTTTAGCCGCAAAATTAATAGAACGGTGAAAGCAGCGACTGCAAAAAAAAAATGATAACCTTATTATTTTATGCCTAATGGTCGTTGTAATAAACGTACGGCACGAGCGTTAACGCGTCCTCTCTGTGTAGCGCTCTAAACGTACTGAGGTTTGTAGTTTGTTTTAAACCGTGTAGCCAGCAACGCCCCAAACGCGTCTTTTCAAGGTGACCTTGGTTTTCAACTTGATTTAAAACCGTGAAGCAGTCTTTAAATAACCTTGGTAAAGGCAATTTTTCCCTTTTAGTGTATGCGCTATTTTGACAATTATCTTAACTTATTATTCAATCCATCAGGAATTTGGAAGTCTTTCCGAAAAATATATTTTTTTTAAGTCGAGCAAAGACGCGCGTAAGTAGATATAATTAAATATTATCATGTATGCGACCACAGTTCAGAGCTCACTTCAGATAAAGTACAATAGTATATTCACCGTTTACTCCAATTAGCATGTTCTAGATCCCAGTCAGATAATGTTAGGGGAAGCACCGCTTAAAGCTGGAAATAAACTATGACACAGAACTGACAGTATTGACTGATGCTCTTTGAACCGTTACATTTCTTTTACTTATGCAAACTGTCTTAGATCTTTTATTTCCGTTGAATATGCTTCTCAAATTTAGAATCCTTTATAGTTCAAAGTCAAAGTCAAAGTTATTTCAACTAGACCATTAAAAGGCACTTTAAACGTCAAATTTACAGTTTGAAATTAAAATATTATAGTGTCTCTAGTTGTCCATTCGCAAAAAGTAGATTCTTATGGAGAAGAACGGACAAGAAACTTCATAGTTACTCTTTTCAAATACTGAATATTTTGCTTTAACTTATAAGTTAAAGCAAAATATTCAGTTGACAATTTATCGAGAATTTATAACCTCTCAAGATATTTTATATTCTTACAGAGTTTGCCATTTTCCGGTGACATACATTGATTACGTTGTGTGAGGTCAATGCACCCATTTTATACATTAATCGTCTTGAAAGCATACAACAGCGATTTTATACGAGCCGGTGTAAAAAATGACATATTCTGCCTCTACACGAGCGAAGGAAAATATTGCAGATCTTGTTTTCTTCTTTAGCGCTATGAACGGATCTAGTGACGTCCCTGGGCTGGTGAGCAAGATCGGACTTCGTCTACCGTGTGCATTTCTTCCTAAATTTTTGCCGTACCAATCAAAAGCCTATACACATATATGTATTTCTTCTAAATAACCTAGCATCTAAAATAAATGGAAGACCATGAAATTTAACTATAAATCAACTTAGATATAAATTATCTTATTATAAATGCAGAAGTGAATTAGATTGTTCGTTTGTTAAGCTGTCACCAAAATAAATCGCTGAACCGATTTTGATGAGTATTGGTATGGTATGATATGATTTTCAACACGGTTGATGCAGTGGTTGAGCGATTGACTGCTGCGCTGCGTGTCGCGGGTTCGATTCCCGCACGGAACTATTATTTGGCCTACAGATAGTTGTTCCGGGTCTAGCTGTTTGTTATGTGAGTTTATATGTCTGTAAACGCACCCACGATACAGGAGAAATTCCTAATGAAGAGCGATGTTTTACAAAAAAAAAAAAAATATTGGATGAAACATGGCACTCGAGGAGACCATGTCCCGGAATAGGACATTGGATAGGAATTGTAATTCCTGGAGTATGTTCTCTAGGGATAATTTTCGTCTATCACGCGGGCCAAGCCGACAGAAACAAGGACATCTACAGCGTGAAATTTTAATGGTTGTTTTCCCGCAGCGAAATGAGTTTGTCTTGGTAATACAATCGATTTATGATAAATAATAAATTTAAAATCAAGAAATGGCAGAATAACAATAAACAAAACTCGAAAGCGACTTCGAACCAATAGTTATATATAGCGATAGTTTCGCGCAAAGCGGCCCAGGTCGTTACTTCTGATATAATGAAACACAGTACCAAATAAGTTGACATAAAAAAATGCTGCGCGCGACGCGCGGGGCCACACTCGCCGCGTGCTTGCAGGCAGGTTAGTGCCGTATTATTACGCGCGAGAGCTTATTTTGCTCTGAACATTTATGAATAGCTTTTCACTTTGTCTGCGCGCCGCCGCTCTGCCGACAAAGTGAAAAGAGCGAACGGCGGCGCATGCGTGTGTTTGGAGTAGTACCTACGTCACGTCTAGTGAGCTACTATTGTTCCTCACGCTTTCGAGTTTATAAATATTTTTTTAATTATTTGAAAACATAAGCATTTTTATATTTTAACTTTATGTTTCGATAGTACGAATATAGCCGATAGTAGTATATGGCTAATCGTTCAGCCGCGGGAAAACTTTTAAAATTTCAGCGTGTATAAGTCAAATAAGGGAAGTAAGTCAGTCACTTACGGAAGGCTGCGGCTCGTCCCCCGGAGCGTCCCGGTCACGGTCGGCAGGCGCCGAGTCGCCGGTGGCCGCCGCGCCGCCGCCTCGCCTCTCCTCGCCCTCCACCAGCGTCAGGAACCGCACCAGTTCCTCCTCGTCAGCTATGCGGAGAGGAGTCTTCGGGCCTACAATGGCTATGGAGACGTTCTGTAACAGAAAAAGGATGCGTGGTGATACGTAAACAATATGGACGGGTCGCCTTAAAAACCAGTTTTATAGTCGGATTTATGTTTTTTTTTATCAATATTTTGGATTTACACAAATGCATAAAAGACTAACTTATACCCGTAGCTGCACTTCCATTGAGTATCTCACAGGCACAACGCAATTGTAGTAGCCATAGCTTAGCTTTGTAACAGCATACCAATATTATAAAGAGGAAAGTTTTGTTTTTCTATATGTAACAAATAAACTTAAAAACTACTGGACCGATTTGAATAATTCGTTCAGCAATGGATAGCTACATTATCAGCGAGTCACATAGGCTATATATGTAAATTGCACTTTGAATTATTCAAATCGGACCTTTCGTTTTAAAGTTACGACCGGTATAAAAATGTCCTAAGTAAGAAAAATGTTGCAGTTTTTAACTGCAACATTTTTAGAGAATCTTAATGCTTGGTCCGATGAATTTGGATAAAAAATATAAGAATAACGAATATTTGGATTTTTCTTAAATATACCCCTTAAGGGGGCGAAAAGGGGTGATGTTTTTAGAGGGCATTATTGCTTACTTCAATTTACGTGGAAACTCGAATGAATCAACTAAGTGGGATATTTGAAACAGATCTAACAATTTTTACATAATCAACCCCTGACAGGGTGAATAGTAGGCTGATCCTGAGACCGTTGAATGGATATCGAAGTGCTTAATTTTCCAAGACTTACCTTTTTAGGTTAGAGGGCATTGAACATTGAAGTTTTTAGAGTACCTACTAAATCCGCGCGGCGAAGTGTTGGTATATTTAATTTTCGTGACAGCAGCAAATGTGTGTGCTTTTGGGGATAAAGCACTATATCAGGTGGGCCAGTTCAATTGAACTGGCCCCCCAAAAACATTCTAACATTATCCTGCCATACCTTAGTGTTCAGATCCACTTCATTCGGCAGGGTATCCCTCAAAGCACGTAGACCATGGGCCACCAAGTCCTGAAGATCACAATCCATGAACGTAGCCAGGTGCTTCTCAAGATAAGTTCGGGCTGACTGGGAACGGGCTCCAATGGCCATGGCACGGCAGTCAAAGAAGTTGGCCGAGGGGCATGTCTGGTAGATGTGGGGGCCTTGGTCCTGGAATGGGAAGAAAATAGCATGTTAGAGAGACAGAGGTTCTACAAGTATGAATACAAATTGTATTGAGCTTACTCTCAAGCAAACAAGTAGCTAGTCAGTGTGAGTCATGCAGTTAGTCAAGCCCATATTTGTGAACCAAGTTCAAGCCAGCAATATTAGTAAGGAGTTTTGTTTATTCCTTTCGTGGTATTTTTTTTCTGTTCCTCATCATCATCACATTCAACAGACAAGTTGCTTTTATGATGAGCCTGCAAAACATTTATTTTTAAAAAACAATTCTGTTATATCCTCTTTTTTAACAAAAACTTTTTGCCAAGCAAATAAACCCTATAAATTTATATTTATTTATTTTCTCTTTCTGTCTTTAGTATAATTTTTTATAAACACCAATGTACACATTTGATGTACTATATTATTATATTTTTGCTGTTGTTTTGGCTTTTCTCTTCTCTTGAAACAAGAATAAAGGAGACGGATACGTTTTCATACGATTTTGGGCCTAGATGTAAAAAGATGAAATTAGTGTCAATTGATAGCTACTATATTAACAATCAACCACTGAAAATTTTGCAGATTTTGGCAATCTGAGAGCCGAGATAAAAGAAATTTAGGAAAAGTGAGGTTACGTAACAATCTATACTTAACAGCCGATTTTTGAAGTGCGATTGTCTTATTATTCTAAGGCGATTGTCTATTTGTCATTTTTTACCCGACTGCCGAAGGAGGGTAATGGGTTTATCGGTATACGTATGTATATTTGTATGTGTTTATGTTTGTTCTTCTGTAGCGTTCTAGATACCAAACGCGTAAGCCGATTTTGATGATTCTTACGTCGATATACTCGTCTTAACCTTGCGAGTGTCACTGGCTACATTAAAATTGAAAAATAACGGATTTTGGGCGCCTTAGGATTGTGGGGGGGGGGCATTTTCTTTTCTTCCAACGTGATCGTGTGGGGTATCAAAATAAAGGGTTTAAAGAGGTGATTTTTGTTTACGTCTTTTTAGTTTGCTTCATGTCAAGTCAGATTTAGCACAGATTAAACTACAATAATCGATTAGCAAACGTGAATCGATTTATCTTGATTACGAAGCTATTTAACAAATTAAAACTCATAATACTTTAATTCTAATAGATTTAATTATTATAATTCGATTAATCATCTGGTGAAAGCATTTTCATAAATAGTATGAACTCTGTTACGTTTATCGATATAATAAAATCGATATTCCAATTACACCTTAACTTAATTATTGGATTTCTCATTTTCCAGATTGTAAATTGAGTTGATTTTTCACATTTTGAAATAGAAAAATATAACGTTTTTTTTTAAGCCATACCTCAACTTATTACAATTAGGCCCAAAAGTCCCCGTCTCCTTTCAAAGAAACTTTCAATACTTACATCGTAACCAGCAACCAGTAGACCAACTCCAAGCGGTCTCTTGTCATATCTCTGCGTACAGATCTGCATCTTGTTTCCGACCAGACCGATCAGTCTGCCAACAGGCATTGGTGCGTCATGAGCGTACTGGTGGTTCAGGCATTCCGTGCGCATGAAACGGCTGCAAGTATGTACAAACAAATATTAGTAATTAGTTTTAGTTGGATAATTTACAAAGATAATTTTATCATCAGCCTTGAAGTTGGCTTCCAGTGTAACTGGATGCAACTGTTTTTACCATTTTAATACTAGCATAATAAGATAATTTGTCTGCACTATCAAAAGAATTCCTTGTGACCACTTCAAAGAATTTTGACTGTCCCTTCAACTTCAAATATTTGAAAGACTATTGCCAATAGTACATCTGCCTCTGATGTTTCATTAGTGTCTATATAGGCCTTATGTGAAATGAAGTATTATGAAGTTTGATGAATAATTTAGGAGTAATCAATATTATTATAATGGATAAGTAATACCTAAGTAAACAAAAGGTAGTCATAATTACCTCAGCATTCTAGCATCAGCAGTCAACCCAGAGATAGAAATGCCAATGTGCTCATCAATAGGAATAATCTTCTTCTGGTACGCAGACAGTTCACTTACGGCTCTCTTCAGAGCAATAAGAATGGCAAACTGCTTGTTCTTCAAGCCCACGGTAGCTGATCCCAGCTTAACAGCTTCCATAGCATACTCCACCTGGTGGAGACGACCCTGAGGGCTCCATACTGTGACGTCACTGTCGTACTGGTTTCTGAACTGTAAAAAAAATATGTTTTTAAAGGATGTTTGATGATTCCTTTGCTTGGACATAGAAGCATAGATGAAAACTTGAAAATAATATGACCATGACAAGGGAGTTTTTAACGGGCGTGTTTTCTGAAGATTTTTAAAGAAAGCGTGATGACAAGTTTCAAAAACTACATTGTCAAGTTGGTGCCAACTTACTTGTAGGTTATGATTCTACAATTCGACGAGCTAGTTTCTGCTAAAACGTCTTTATTTCGCAAGTTCGTCACTAAATAAACTAATAAAGAACTTCACAAAACCCATATCTATAGCAAATATAAAATAACATTGTAAGAATACCATTTTAACGCTTTTGGTAGCGGCAATGACAGAGCATAATCGACAACTTTTGGGTACAAATCAGTGCATATTTACTTAATTATTACTCATGTAGGTACTTTTAATGCAATGGAAACTACTTACCATGTTGAAATTAAATGTTCAATGTAAATTTCACAAATTAATTAAGTTTTATTGTTGCAAACGAAGCCGACGATGATGACTATGAAATTAGAAACGTCAAAGTCAAACTTTTTTTGACAGACTGTTTGTTTATAGGACAGGAGCTGTTGTCTGATTCAGAGGCTTTTGACTTTATTTTGTCTTTGGTAATTTTCATTGGAAAAGAAAAACTTGTTTCAAGTCTAAAAATTAACAACGGGTGAATAAAAGTGAGTGGCATAAGCGTGCTTAAATGTTATTTTTTTGTTTCCACGTCAGTTGAGTTGAGTGTTACACATCTGAGGCGGCAGGTGTCACTAGTTAGTTCAGTCCTTTGCGTTAATACACAGCACTATAGATGACGCTGCATTATATTCAATGTTTTTTTCGGTTTTAGTTATTTAACATCTATTCAATTGCATTTAATTATCGCAGTGTCTACGTTGCGTTTGCGTTGCGTTTACATAATAATAAGGACAAATGGTCTTTAATAAAATGACCCGACAACAACCGAGAAGGGCAGATGCAACCCCCATCTAGCTGGAAGATCCACTAATTCCTATGTATGTAGGTATGGGAGATGTGATACTTTAGATATCTACACTCTGTTCCTCATACTTCAAGAAATCTGTGAAACTAGTCCCGTTCGTAAGCTTATTACTTACCTACCTAAGTCAATTAGTTAGGATGAGCGTGACGAGTCTTACTTTTCGCTTGACGCATCGGACGTGAGAAGTCCCTCGTTGCCACAGTCGCCATTGTGTGGAGCATCTTGAGTAATGAACACTAAACCAACACGATGTGAAACACGAAACGAATACGTAATAAACATTCTTTCATAACTTTTGAAGATCATAAGTTAAAATGAGTTAGCCCGGGTGGCCTTTGGTGAAACTAGCTGCTTCGCAGTGCGAAGGTAAGTTTCACCAAATTCTAAAGAAAAAATAGGCATAAAAAGTAGGCTCCTACATACTTAGTTATAATTAAGTAGGTAGGTAGGTATCTAATTGATGTTACGGGATAGCGCGCAGCGCCGCGTAACGGGTTTTCCTGAATCAATTAAAATTATTCTTTTGCCCGCTGCTTGCGCTCCTATTCCTGTACCTTACCTCCGATACCTTGGCCTATTCAAGAGGAAACGTGCATTTTGAAGATCAAAAAGTAGATATTGTAGTAAACTAAGTATAGGTAGTGGCGTATAGCAGTGACCAAAAATGTGATATCATAGCTGCATAAGATATGGAGAGACCGGAATATTTCCCTTAAGACAAAAATAAAGCTAGTCAACTTACGTATTCTCCATATTCAGTAACGGGGCGGAGACGTGGACCTTGAAAAAAGCTGACAGAGACCGCATAAACGCCATTGAAATGTGGTGTTGGAGAAAAATGCTGCAAATGCCAAATACCATGGACTGCCCTCCGCAACAATGCGTCCATTTTGCGGGAGCTAAACATAAAGACCAGGCTGTCCACCATAGGTCTAGGTATAGGTCTAGGTACGTAGAATTTTGGAGTTCTTTGTCCACATCGCCCGAAAGAAAGACCAAAACCTAGGGCGCCTAAGGACCACAGGCAAGGTTAATGGCAAGCAGCGGGAGGGCACAGCCCCACTAGATGGTCAGAGCAAGTTTGATCTTCCCTGAACACTACGTTTCACACTGCCCTCTACGAATCCAAAAACTAAAACAAGTGGAGGGTTCCTGGGTGGACTTTTCAGAGGACACCGGGCTCCTTCTATGTGTTATAGGCAGAGCTGGGCAAAATATATACTTAGCTTTAATTAAAATACAAATAACAAAATACTATCTCGCATGTATTTTAAGTTCGAAATACAAAATATTTTTGAGTCGTGTATTTGAAATATAAAGTAAGTAGGTACAAAATACAGTATTTTAATTAGATATTTTATTTCAAATACAAAATACAATCAGGTGTTACTTTGCCATTTTGCTTACGAAAGTCATTGAGCGCTAATTTCTGCGGAACGCACCCATTAATAAGACCGCTAAATATATTTACGTTCAAATGTTTTTGAAGGAATAAGTATTTGACATACTTAGTAAATAATACCTCATCGCTAGGGATTTGAAATATCAATTACAAATTTCATTTTTAAGAAGTAATTGAATTATAAAATAACAAAAACATATTTGTATTTCAATTGCGAATTTTAATTATAAGTAAAATAGGTACCTATTATATCCCCAATGGTTATAGGATAGGTGATCATCGGGGTGGTTTTAGCGAGGTAACAAACTCCCTGGTCTTTTCCCCAAAAGTTAGCCTTCAGCTTCATAAATTCGCCTCACAACAACGTTGTGGACTTAAGATCGCGCGATAGAAGTTTCAGGCAATGATACCCATAAAACAATACATTTATAAGAATAAAAACAATAACTACAAACTAATAGGTACCTACATACTTGATACACCAAACTAAAAAACTACTGCACACGAAGTGATGGCGTCTTGTAACGTGTTACGCTGCGAGGAACCGAGTAGCCGGCCGCGGAAACGCCGATACAGCACATGTGCGCTGATGCCAAAATCTTCGGCGGCGGCGTAGAGGTCAAAAATGGCCGGCGGCGGCGTAAACGGCGGCGTACACGGCGCCAAAAAATTTAGAAAATATTTAGTAACTTCAAACTCAGTATTTTTGAGGGTAACAATCAATCAATGGCACTAGAATTGGCTAAAGTTGATAAATAAGGGAATGTCGATTGCCGGTCTTTCCAGTATTTTAGTACATCGATGTCATTCGTAGAATAGTCGCGGGGATCGCACCCAGCAAAATATTTCCAACACTCTGTTTCGATGAAATCATTGCTTTGACCTTCAGCAGAATAGCTTCCACTTCCAGCTCCATATTTTAAGGAGAGTTGGAAGAGTCGAGAAGACGAAGAAGAAGATTCGGCCTGAACATTGCTCGTTACCGTTGATGTGGGAGATGGAGAACACAAATGTTCTTTTTTAACTACGCGACGGGTGTAGCTAGCCAGAAATTATACTCGATCCGTTCCGTGTAGCGATAAATACTTATCGACCTCGTTAATAGCTTGAAATCTGCAGTCTAGCAACGTTGCAACTACTGTTAAATCATTAGTCGGTAGTCGCTGGTCTAACTTTGCCTTCATGTTTTTTTTCATCGTAAATATTTCAAAAGGCTCGTCATCGTCCAGGGAGTTCATGATTTCAGCTAGTTCCATTTTAAAAACAAGTGCAACATTACAAGTGATCGAGCGTCCCGCGCCATTCGCGCCATTCACGCCGATTACGCCGACGGGCAGCGGCGTCGAGCCCTGACCGGCGGCGGCGGTCATCAGCGCGGCGCGGCGCACATGTCTATCAGCACACCTTTCGGTCAAAATTCTTCTTTGAGGAGGGTCACCAAATGATGAGTCGGAACGCGCATCACGAACGACTTGAAATTACCTAGGTACTTATATTCTGGACAGACGAAGTCGCTGATAAAGTCCTACTTTATTTACCTACCTGTGAATCTGTGTTCTCGCTGTAGGGGTTCCAAATCGTTTTCACCCGCATTACGCCCCGTTTCACGGAATCACAGAGCCATCACGCTGATCTGTTTTTTGTGAGATAACACTTAGCTTCGAAAGTTGATTGATTGATATCTTAGTTTTTGCGTTAAGTGGAAAGTTTTCTATTCCATTTGTATATCGAAGCAATCAGTCTGTATTGAAATCTCGAAATTATGATGTCGTTTGTACCTATGTACTTGCAAAACTACCTATAGGTAATAATAAACTACCTACTATACTTATCGGGTAGGTAGATCAGTAAATACAATTATTACACCTATAAAGCATTGTGTATTTTGTTATGGGTAGGTAAGTACAAATAAAGACAAACTCATTTAAAAAAGTGGAACCTATAAAATGTTTAAAAAATGTGAAAGTTACGAAATTTGTGATTTGACATTTAGTTGTTTGTTAATTTAATGTTTTAATAAGGAACAATCGGATTTAAAACAAAAATGGCTAACATATCCGAATGTGCTATCTCGCAGAAAATGCAGTGATATCTCGTGGCTAAATAAAAACAGCCGCACGGGTCGATCTTCAAGGTTAAGCAACGCTTGCCGAGGTTGGTCTGTGGATGGGTGACCATCTTAACATACCGAGACTCCTCCGTGCCTTGGAAAGCACGTAAAGCCGTTGGTCCCGACTGTCATTTGTAGATCTTTGGCAGTCGTTACGGATAGTCAGAAGCCAGATAATCTGACACCAGTCTTGCCAAGGAGTACTGTGTTATCCAGTTAATGGGTTGTGGAGGTCCGGTAGGCAGCCGCTCCACGTAAAATACTGGTATTCAGCTGAATCCGGTTTGACTGGAAGACTGGATGATGATATCCGAATGTGCTACACGCAATAGTTCACCTAAAATACGAGAAAATCCACAAGCAATAACTAGTTTACCTAAGTATCAATTGAAACTTCTAAATACAATACAAGTGTAGGCGTCGACGACCACATCTTTCAGACTTAAACGCCTTTAACCATAGTCTTCGGTTAGTTATTTCTTGAAAACCGATCCAGTGTCGTTTTCCGACAGAGAGGCGCCGTGAACCCGACCCTATCTTAGCACAATAACTTATGATGACGGTTATGTCCCTTCGATTGTAATTTAGAACAGTATTGTAATTGGAACCTGGACGTTAGGCTGTGAACATACGAGACGGGATTTTTTAAAAATATTTTCCAGAAAATCTATTTGAGCCGTTAGGTAGATTACCTACCAAAGATATTAAACACGAAGGTACTTATTTTTTTCTTTTTTACATAGAGGCTAAAATGAAGACGAAACTGTGCGTCTAAATTATTTTGCGTGACGCCACGTCTATTTACAAGTGTACCTATAAAATTATCATCATTTAAAAAGTGTAGGTAAGTACCACATTTTTACTGATTTACCGTAAAAAAAATACGTGTGCAAAATGTTTTGAAAAACTTTTAGAAGTACTAAATAGAATTTTTATTTTTATCTAAGAAAGATCCCTTTTGGATGTACAGGTCGATTCAAACTTAATGGCGGCCGTGGCTTGAACTTTTCACTGCGCCAGCACATAAAGCTACCTGAAACTGTCAAATTTAGCGAATCAACCTTGAACCTAATGCTTTAGCGATAAAGTTGAAAATCTATTAAAGAAATTTGACAGATTGTTGTAGCTATCTGTGCCTCACCTCACAGACCAGCTGTCACCATGAAGTTACTATTACGGTTTAACTGGAAGCCGAGACCAATATGTGGGAAAAAGGCCATGCAGGCAGATGATGGCTCTAAATGTTGCAACGTCCGTGTACCACCTAAATTGAGCGTAATCGATGCTCTCTCGTTACTATGAATAAGGTCAAATTAATATTACTAATAAAGTATTTCAAAAAGATTTTTAGAACAATAGTTTACTTCTTTTAATAGCCTGCTGGGTAAATATTTGAATATAAAGATTATTTCATACCATACCACACCACATACCCGTTACGTAAAATATATTCACGCTTATATTTCCGAAGATTTAGGCAAAAGTGTTTCTAGGTTTGGTATCGCCTGGTAATACTCTTATAACGAGCGAGCTGGTTGCAATTAGAAAAAAACGGCTCACTCACGTGATGGAAAGAGATATAGCATGGTTGTCTATAAGTAATCTATTCTGGTCTTGACTTAAAGCTTCCCAGGTCCCAGGTCTGGCTACCAGGAACGACGTCCATTAAATCAACAGCCGATTTATTCTGTCAACATCCCACCGAGTAAACTTAGGTGGAGTGAGCGTGAGGTGAACAGCGCTGGATTTCAGCGACAACCGGCGTTGACAGAATGACGTCGATCGGGGCAGCATGAAAAGTAATTAAAACGAAATATAAATACAAAAAATAAAAATAATATCAGCTCACTTCACTTCTCCGAAGCTTGCACGTTGTGATGTTAACAGAAACGTACTGCAGGGCACCCTTCTTCTTACAAATTCACGCTAACGACCAATCTATTAAGTTATAAAAATGTGTACCTACCTACTTACATACTCATCATGATCTAACATCTCATACCATCACCTCCTTGATGCTTTCTTCTTCCTTAAGTAAAAGCACATCGACGATCGACCAAAATTCAATTCGATAAATGCTTTTATTATTTCAATGACCCACTTACTCCCTGCACTTAAAGTTGATACCATCACGTGCAGAGAGTCAACAATAAAAGTATATTACCATTACATTGCAGAAACACCCACACATAATATTATTAAACCAGCTTTTATTAGAAAACTATTTTTTCTGTAACTTATATGGTGTACATTATAATGAGTATTCTATTCTATTCCTTTTCCGCGACTTTGTAAGCGAATATCCCGTCTTTCCCGTTCCCGTACAGCCTAGGTATGACCTTCATCATGAATGAGGCTGTCACCGGAAAATGGCAAACTCCGTAAGATATTAAAATAACTTGAGAGATTGTAAACTCTCGATAAATTGTCAACTGAACATTTGAAATACTTTTTTACGAATCAGAATTTAATAGTTTACAATGTAGAGTATTTTACGTGGAGCGTCTGCCTATCTGACCGCCACATCCCAGTAACCGGATAACTTCTTGGCAAGACTGGAGTCAGATTTTCTGGCTTCTGACTATCCGTAACGACTGCTAAAGACAACAAATGACAGTCAACGGCTTAATGTGGCACGGCGGCATGGAGGAGTCTCGGTATTGTTAAGATGGTCACCCATCTACAGACCCGTGCAGCTGTATTTAGCCAAGAGCTGCTCCATGTAAAACATAAAAAAACAGTAAAACAACAAAGACAACAAATTAAGATCAGAGATAACAATAACTCAGATTTTTGTTTTCCATTAATTTGAAAATACAATTCTTGCATCCCTTAATCCGCAAATTAACAATGAGCGGTCCAAAGGCAACCACACATCATACACCACCACAAGATCACCGAGGGAAAGTTTTATAATTTTATTGATTTATTTACTTCAGAGAAATCTCCATAAAACACACACATCATAGAAACATAATTATACAAGATACTAGTGGTCCCGACAAACGTACTGTCCGAATGTTTGCTTTGTGTCTGAAGAAAAATTATAGAAATCGATTGCAGCGCCACCTACCGGGTCCAATTGTGAATCTAAACCATTCTCTAATTCCCTTTGAACACACACAAAAAATTTCATCAACATCGGTCCAGCCGTTTAGGAGGAGTTCAGTGACATACACACGTACACAAGAAATATATATATTAAGATTAGTCACTAAATTAAACCTAATTAGTTGTTTATTAGTATCTAATAATTACTTTAGGTACCGACATAATATATTGTGTATACTTAGATACCTAATAGTATGTTAGTATTGTTAGTATACCTAACTAATGCCTATAGTTGCCCTTATCCAATTGTTTTGGAAATGAGAGTTATGGTTCTCCCATTAGATTAACAGATCCCTTATAATATATCTCATTGAAAACAACCTCCTTCTTGGCTCCACTTAAATAATGTAATTTGAACTGACATTTAGCTACAATATTAGTTACAACTCAACTCATATAGTTGTTTCGTTATAGCGTGGCAATAGAGGTCATTGAACTTTCCCAAATATCTCTTCGTAAGAACCCGAGAAATATCTAACAATGTAGGTATCGATTTTCATTAGTAAAAATGTGAGGATCCCTATTAATGACAATGCAGAGTGAACCCCCTAGACATAACCCAATTTAGCAAAAAAATGTGCTGCAGTTAAAATAATAAAAAGTGTTAACGAACGGGTATTTTGGCGGAATGTGTCTATGTAAACATTGACTTTCAAAAACTGTTTGCACTGATCCTAATTTGAAAAGAATACTTTTTATTTCTATTTGGACTTAAAATTCTTCGATTTGTTGACATTTTTCTCTCTCGCATCGCTCGTATTATCCCAAGGGATATACTCTTGGGATGAAAAGTATAGTATGTCCACAACCTGGTTTACCCGAGTTTCCTTTTGTTCTAACCGTTCAGACGTGAAAGGTAACTATGTATTCTTTGCATTTTTAATAATTTTATTTTAATAGATTACAAGAACAATTAATGTAGGAGGGTTTAATGGCCGCTACTACTATACCAAAACGCACAAACTATAGTGAGAATCAGTCAGTCTTTTGGCACGACTCCAGGTCTGGTCGTGAATGGACTGCCCACACGCTCCGATCTGTCGGATTCGTCTACCCCACGTCTGCCTACGTAAAAACGAAGATTTTGTGACAAATACATTTGATTTATCATCACTTTAACCTACATTGTACTATTGTTACGCATAGTTTTGAAAAATTGAAATTGTTTTGTGAAATTGGACATTATTAGGTACCCAGTTATTATCTCAATCTTCATCTTATGGTTTAAATGGCAAAATATAATACATTTGTTCCAAAATTCGACAACTTTTGCTGGAGCAACCCTGCCAGGGTTGCGGAATTTGTTCGAAAGAGCCGCCGCGGCCCTGGAACGCAACATTCATTAGTAGGAACATGGATGGGTTTAGTCAGTAAGAGTCCGACACTCCCTTCCGCTCCACCCAGAGCGGAAGAAGTCATTTGATAAAACTCACTGATCTAGACTTAATAAAAATGCTTCGTTTATTACTCTCCTTACTCTCACATTTCATCTTCACATTACTATCCTTCTGGGGCAATCGGATAAATAAAAATAAATTTCGGGATAACCAGTGCAAACTGTAAATTGTCGTTAAACTAGCGAACCGCCCGGTTTCGCATGGTTCCACATTATGTAAACAAATCTTTCTCGTTTACCGCTGTTTCTATTAAGGTGCTCGCTCACCTGGAGTATTCGCCTGTAATGTAACATTTCAGATTCAATTTTGAGCATTACGTTACAGTACTGGCTCTCTGACTTGACGAACATTCGCCTGTTATGTAACATATCAGACTCGATTTTACAGTTTGTATCATCAAGTTGCGCACTGTAATCCTCGGTTCTCTTCCTTCACCAATGTCATGCTCGAATCTGTAACATCACAGGTAGCGCACTGTAATTCTCGGTTCTCCTCTCCTCTCTGTAACGTTACTTTACAGGCGAATGCTGCAAGCGAGGGAGCACCTTTTGTGAAAACAGTATCAAAATCTATTACGTAGTTTAGAAGAAGTAAGCGTAGAATTAGATTCAGGCTGTCAGCGTAATTGTTTCATGGTGCGAGTATTTAGAAAATTAAAATAAAATCTCTTTAATGATCGATCGTATGCCTACATATGTATCAATATCACTGTATGTGTAAAGTCATGACTTATTTGAAAGTCGATACATTTTCTGGTAAAACCCTAGCTGAGCCGTAAGTCTCCATAATATATAGCGTATTAATTTTATCTTATTTTGTAAATAAAATCACGATACTAAGACTTTATTTAAATATGCATGTAGGTAGATTGTAAGATGGTGGTACAGGTTAAAATCTAATGGAGAAAATACACTTGGTCGTTAACCCTTATTCGGGTGCTCGAAAGAATTTACTCGCATTCGGGCAACCAGTGTTTTCAATAACCCGGACACATACATAGTAATCGTTAAAAATATCTTTTAAAGCTATAATAATAATAATATCTTGGGACAACTCACACACGGTCATCCGATCCCAAACTAGGCAGAGCCTGTGCTATGGCAACCAGACAACTGATAAACATACTTATATATTTCTAAATACATACATATTATAGACAAATTACACCCAGACACAGAACAAATGATCATGCTCATCACACAAAGATTTGTCCTGGGTGGGAATCGAACCCACGACCTCCGGTTTAGCAGTCAGGGTCACTATTTCGACAAACAGGCCAGTCAAGCTGGTTACTGACTGGTGTTACCGGCCGTAATATAACACTCGTAGTTACCATGTTATTTTACGCCATGTCCTAAAATCCGTGTAAAACAAAACAAATACGCATCATGTACGCCACGTACTGACTGCACGAATACTCGCTTTGTAACATGTTACATTACGCTCCGTGACACCGGTCAATACCCACCTTAAGAGAAAGTTTGCAACAATGGGCGCAAACATTACAGAAAGAATTTGGATGAAACTTTATAGTAATATAGCTTAAACATCAGAATAACAAAGATACTATAATTTATAAAGCCGGTAAGTACTAATCTCGCGCAGGGGAAACTGCGGGCGGAAGTTAGTAAATACATATCTACTTATAATGTCAAATATAATAAGGTGATATCATGTTTAGTGGTTGCAATACGTTAGATATCCAGTAAGTTTTTAAAGTATTAAACTAACAATACAACGTTCTAAACCAAATTATATTTTATCCGATATAAAGGTTGCCAAAAAAATTAAATGGATTGATATGTGCTACAATGTCACGTGATCAATTCAAATCAATATCAATCAATGAAACAGTTTGACTTTTCTAGAAATGTTATAGCTGTCAGAACGTCACTGTATTTGAACTTCTGGAAGCATTCGTATGACCCGTTTTAGGATATTGCAGTCATGACCAAACAATCAATTATTTAAGCCAAGGTGGAGCATAAATTCAGCATTTGAAAGTTCAGTTTTCAACATGTTTTAGTAATCGTTGAAATCTTTTGCAAGGCGATGAACTGTGATCGAATCAAAATGCTAAAAGCACCAAACGATAATATATTACTAATAAACATCACAAAAATGTTAAAGAACGACCTTTTAGTACCATTAAATTTTGGCTACAAATTTTCTCAGAAACGAGTGGGTAGCAAAAACCTACGCTACAAGTCCAAATGACTTTCTCCCCGACTGTACCAGGACAACATAAACAATAAGTTATGTGTGCAACTGTACTCCCATCCCCACGGCCATGATCTGTAGCAAAAGTGACGTCACACCGTGATCACGGCTACGACATAAAATGCTACGAGCGCCCGCTACGCCACCAAAACCGTAGAACCATCGCTACGGCGTAGACGCTCTACGCACACTCCGCGAAAACTTCTCTCGATCCCAGTTGTGAATTTTTCGGGTATGTGATTTTATATTTTAATTAATTTTTTATACAGTGTTTATAACAGTGGTTTGAGTTGAATGTTTTTTTAAACTTAACTTTGAAAGTTTACTTTGTTAGGTAATTAGAGGTTACGTTTGTAGGTGTATTATGAATATACCTAGTTTCAATTTAAAGTTTTCAATATTAACAAAATTGTTAAAAAACATTTCATTACAGACTTAATAGTATAATAAATACAGCTATATCATGCGGTTTGATGTACATTTTTGTGAAATTTTCTTAAAATTAAAATTATGCAATTCAGCATAACAACGTTTTAATTCATTCCAGACTTAGGTATTTATCGGTTATCTCTTAAATTAATTAAACGGCTACTAAAATGTACATACTAACACAAATTAATAACTGAGTATTTTACAAACTGAAAACGATAGTATAATTATGTACTACCGCGTTTTAAAAAAAAACCATAATATTCATTGGGCAAATTCATTAATAATTATTGAATATTCCACACAAAAACATACAGATACAAATATAATGGGACAGCTTATGTACAAAGGCGAGCTTAACCCACAATTGAGATTCATCACATAGGTACTAAATTTTCATGGCTCCCCGATAACTTAACTCCCCGATAACACAAACTTAATTTTGGATATCACAAAAACATGTTTTTCTCAAATACTTACTTACATGATTTATAAATCTTCTAAGCTTAATTATCGATGCTAATCACGATTCAATAGACAATATCTTCAAACGGTTTCATCTTCACAAGCCAGTCTTAAATGATTTATATACACGTATAAAATTAACCCTTTCGTGTAGGAGGCAAGGATAAAATTAGGCTTTAGTAGGTATTTTTATCTTACGAAGTTCAATCAATCAATCTTCAATATTGTTGGCGTCAGATTCCAGTATAACCAGTAGTGCTGAGTACCAGTATTTAACAAACAAAGTTTGAGTACTTTAAAATTTTCGCAGATTTTTAAAAAAAAATTGTTAGACAATCACACACGATGGAAAGCGACGATGGGACGCTTGCCTAGAAGTAACCTATTCACTCTTGACTTGTAGATTTTGGATGTAGTTGTGGATTTTTTAGCATATATGAACCCACTGCTCTAATTTTTCAAATCAATAACTATATTTTTTTGAAAACACCTCTCAAAACCTGTATTTCCCGAAGGGTTGGGCAGAGATGTGAGCTATAGAACACCCAAATTTCACTAGTTATGTTTAAGTCCCATGGATGGGCGAGTCTATATCATCAACCGGGTGAATAATGCATGGGACATAGTTTTCGAAAAGTATATCAAAAAGCACCTAAACCCAGCAACTATTTGTACCTGTGCTATGATAAATTGAGAAAGAACTTAAGGCAAATTAACATACATAGGTAGCCAAAGATGATGTTATTATTTCCACCTCTCCCTCACATTAAAATTTTGTTCTACTAAAATTCAGAACAGTCACTTCAGCCTCCATTTGCAAATTGTCATAGACATCGAATAAAACACAAGTTATCCGCATTACCATCATCCTGCACATGGGTAGCAAGGACACTATGATTGGCACACAGCCAATGTTAAGATACAGGGTTTTAGTATGACTCTCCTAGATTTTATCAAGGAGAAACGTATCTGTAGTACTTATTAAATTAGGTCTTGACAAATATTTTTCGGATTATTCATTGAATAACAATACAACTCTCTTTTAAGTTATCATAAACTGTTTTGCAAAAGGTCTCTGATAGAAAAAAGGATCGAAAATTGATCAATATATGAAGCTCTTGCTCAAGTCAAATTTTCCATAAGATATTTAGTTGAAATCTTCGTTTTAAACTACAACTTCTGTCTAAAATAAATGTGAGCATTTCTGTAGATGGAAGCTGCGAATATTCACAGCTTCCATTTGCCCGAATCCTCTTAGTTTTACATACAAAAAAATGGAAATGCGACTGGGAAAATTTTAAATACCTGTGAGCCGAATTTCATTCTAACCCATAGTCTGTTTTTCTAAGTAACAAACAACAGAAGACTGAATTAATATGACGAACTAATTTTTGTTTTTTTTCCGGTAAAAATAGTAATCTATCTCTCGACCAAAATTAATTAAAATCAGTTCAGAGATTTAGGCATGAAACCATAACAAACAAACTAACTTTTGCTTGTATAATATATCAGTTACCATTGTCGTCTCTCATTGTCAAAAATAACATAAAATGACTGTAGAAACGACTACATGAATTTTCTTAAATACACTACGAACGGAAAATACGAAAATAGAGACATAACCCTCCGGATAACTGTTCCGGTCAACACTATTGCATTAGTTGTGACCAGGTGTTTCAAAGTAAAATCAGTGTAGTGAGCCATGTTAAAATTAACTAGCAACCCACCCCTGCTTCGCACGACTGCCGTTTATACATACAAAGCTTCCTCGTCTATTGCCCTTTCTGTTAGTGAAAACACTTTTGAAATCCGTTGCGTGGTTTAGAAGACGTACCCAGAGAAACAGACAGTGAATTTGTTTTATATTACTCAACCAACAGTCAAAGATTGTTTTTAATTTCGTTAAAATGCGATTTTCAATCAATTGTTAGTTATTAACTTATAGTTATTTTATGTGTGGAGCTAAAAAGTTGTGCCTTGAGATTTGAAAAGCTCGTCGCCGCAATCTTTAACCTTCTGAACGCCATTGTCACGCATGTTTAAGTGACAATGGCGTTCATATGCACGTGAATTTTCTTAAATATAAAGCTATATCCACCCAGTATCATGCTATAGTCTAATAACGGAAAATACGAAAATAGAGACATAACTTTTGGATAACTCTTTCGGTCAGCACTATTGCATTAGTTCAGGTATTTCAAACGAAAATCAGTATAGTGAGCCATGGTGCGACCCACCCCGGCTTCGCACGGGTGCCATTTATACGTACAAATCTTCCTCATTTATCGCTCTTTCTGTTAGTGAAAACATTTTTGAAATCCGTTGCGTGGTTTAGAAGACGTAACCAGAGAAATAGACAGTGAATTTGTTTTATATTACTCAACCAACGGTCTAAGATTGCTTTTAATTTTGTTAAAATACGATTTTCAATCAATTATTAGTTACTTATAGTTATTTATTTGACCATGTATCGAGCTAAAAAAGTGGCGCTTAGAGATTAAAAAAGCTCGTCGCTGCAATCTTTAACCATTGTCACGTATACATGACAAGCAAGCGCGTGCCCTGCACGCCAAACGTCACAAATATGTGACACAAATTACGTCGAATTTGTGGCTTGGCGTCGGGGGCACGCCGATGCGTTTATGCTCTGACGTTCAAAAGGTTAAGGAGGACCATGTAAAGTGGAATTTTGGAAGTCGAGTGCAATTAAAACATTTTAAGCTACATATAGGTATGTGGAGCCACTTCTAGTGCCACAAAATCTTAATGCGATAATGGTACTCTCTCATTCAAGCTCTCGTTTGACACATACTTTAATTGTACAAAGCGGTAGTGTCCTCGACAAATCCTTGGCCACGATGACCAGCAAATATCTTAAATGTCATTTAAATCATGTTGATTAATGATAAGAACAAACATACAATAGCTTTTTCCCATGGCTTTATTCCCGTGGAATTCACAATTACCGGGAAATACCCGGGATAAAAGAAAGTCTATGATATTCAGCGAAAGAGTCGCTTTGTATCAGTGAAAGAATTTTCACCTGATCGGAGTACTTTCAGAGATTACCTTCAAACATAGTATATAAGGTACTACTTATCGCGAGCGTCCTTATCCTTTGAAAATTAATCACACTAATATTATAAAGGCGAAAGTTTGTGAGTGAGTGTGTATGTTTGTTACTTCTTCACGCGCAAACGGCTGGACCGATTTAGATGAAATTTGGTATAGAGATTGTTTGAGTCCCGGGAAAGGATATAGGATAGTTTTTATCACGGGAGTATGTTCCCTTGGGATAATTTTCGACAATCGCGCGGACGGAGCAGTGGGTGGCAACTAGTTATTAATGGACCGATTTTAATGAAACTTAATACGCATACATAAAATACCTAACTCGTTCTTCTTCTTACATCCTCTGGACTCTGGACTAACGAAAGAGAAATATCACCATCTCTTTTCCTCAGGACTCTTTTTCGAAAATGTTCCAAAGTAAGTTTTTAATTACTAGTTTTAAGTTTTTTGAAAAAGTGTTCAGAGGAAAAGAGAAAGTATTTTTCTCTTTCGATAGAAAACTTTAAATTGCTCTAGCCTTCCCACTAAACTCTGACAGGTGACAGTGTATGACATTGCGATCGCGTGATATTTTGGTAGCGCATGACAATCCCATACATTTTGACAGTAGTTATGAGTGGTAATTTTGACGATAGCGATCCGTTAATATCAACTCAAGCTAAAATCTCTCTATTTTTGAACCAATCAACTAACTCAAAATGTCACCACCTTCTTCAAACTTTAAATTAAGTAACATCTTAATTAATCAACAAAATTACTTAAAATTATCAATGATTGATTAGTTCTTCTAATGCTGTCACAAACTTAAATTAGAAACCAATTATTTATAGATGCCTTTTCAAAGGAAGCATCTAGTGAACAAGGCTTTCAAATTGACCTTATTTTTGCATACCCAAAAATTACCTCAGTCCTGGATAAAATGTAACCTGTGATACTTACTCAGCGATAGTATGCTGAAATAATATTTGGAATCGTTTTAGTACTTCCTAAGAATACGTCTAAATAAAAAATAAAACGTGTGCGTCTCGGGACGCCCGACGCAAGTGATAACTTAAACTAATCTTAGTTGAACTATTTAATATGGGAAGCGTCTTTCCGAAATACGACTAGCGCTGTGGGTTAGAGTGAGAGAGGAAGAGCCTGCCTACCGCTGCCGTATGCAAGAGAGAAAGAGAAGTCAGACTGGCGCCGTAACCCGTTACGTTACGAAGCGTATTACCCTCCCATAAGAAGTTATCACTTCAAAAAATATAATAAAAATCAATGTAGGTTTACAATACAATATATTATTATGATCTTAAAACTATAATGGGCTCTTAACATTCTACCATTACATATGGTGTGCAAATATTTAATTTTAACCTGCACAATGTTATAATTTTAATTAGGTACATACAAAAACAAAAAATTAAAGCTACAACAAATATGATCTCATGCTTATGGATTTATCGGAACAAGATAATTTATTGGTGTCAAAGTTATAACTATGTCAGTTCAAGAGATATAGAGATAGATTATAAACTATCGAACTCCAACTGGCAAAAAATATTACGGTGTAAGCAGTAATCCGATGATGTCAAACTTATTAAAATATTCTTCTATTGAATCACAGTCGGATAAAAATACATTCTCTATGACGTCACACAAAAGCCTCAAAGGCTCTAATACCCTTAAGCAATTTATATAAACAAAAGGTAAAGCAGTAGAATACATTTTCGATATTATTAGAATCCATAGACAAGGACATGGAGAATGGACTGAGCGCTCCCTGGTTCACGTAGACTCCACGGCAAATAATGTTTTATAACTTTTTGGTGTGTATGTTATTAAGCCTCAGAATTAGGTAAAACCATCGTATTTAGTTGTGAAAATTCGATTTGTATGTGTTTATTCAATGCAAGACACGTGAATATCCGTGCTCTCAATTTGACAGTGGGCACTAAATTACATTTTGCTATGGGCACGAGAAGCCGTAATAACTTGTTTTAAACTATTTATTTTTGGATATTCACTGTTTTTACCGAGGAGTCTTCGCGTGAAGTAATCTGGGCAGAAAATTGTGACAGAGATAAAGCGATCGTGCCGCCAATGGCTGTCTTTTTCTTGAAATCTGGTTGAGCCACATTACAGGCTTGTAGTAGCGGGTTATGTACATAAATTAATGTAATCAGTGTATTAGTAGTAGTAAGTTATTATACCTCGTCTATTTAAAGTTGCCTAACCTATTTATACACACTGTTTCTACGAGATTGAGATGAGAGATTCAGCTAACTTTTATGACGCAGGTCCGCTGGAAGAAAATTCCTTTGAAATAAGCAGCACCTTTTTGCTATTCTATCGGTATTTGTTTTATTACGTGTTTAGTGTGTACATAAATTATTATATAAACATGGAAAAATGGTGACAGGGAACGAGTAAGGTAACAGGTATTGGCCATACAGATCTTACAGTCTTTCTACACAGTCGCTAATTTCGTGAAAGTATTGCTCAGTCCATTCTCTATGTTTATGTTTTCATTATAGTCAATACAGAAGGAATAATAAACATGAGGAAAATACTGCGGTTTACATAAAATAGGTTGTGTTACGAACAGCCTGAAACCTGTGGGTGTCGTTTGGTGAGCAAAGGGACTTAATTAGACGAAAGAAAGTAAAATAGTGTTATTAAGTAGTGCTGTGACTGGGGTAAGCTTAATATTACTATATTATTTTTATAGTGCAATAAAAAGGAGAATGAAGCTATTAGAGTTGTCAAATAAGCTTCTAAGGTGACTTTCGTTTAGATAGATGAAAGATGTTGATGAAATAGTTATAATTATGTAAAGTGTTGTTATTGCAATGAATAGTTATAATTTTGGATACAACTTACTTTGCTTTTATTTTGATTATGCGCATATTTTTAAAGTATTTTTTTTTTTAACTAAAAGTTTAAATACCGATTAGCTAATTTATAATTCAAATCTTTAGACTAGGGAATATGAATTTAAGATCTGCTAGTCACCATTTAAAGTAATATTTAAATATGGTAAGATTTTATATTTCTGTGGATTAATTAATACTTTCCTGACAAATCAATAACTACAACATATACTATACAGGATATTCCAGAAGAGCGTGGTCATATTTACGGACGAATATAACATAAATAATCGCACTAAACGTTTCCAAACGTCTTTTATAATGCGCACAGCAAAGAAGTGGAACTCTCTACCTGCGTCTGTGTTTCCGAACTAATCTCTTCAAAATTAGAGTGAACAGGCTTCTTCTAGGTAAGCTCGCTCCATCGTCGACTTTGTCTCTATCATTTATGACCTAGACTAGAATCAAGAGCAAACTCATCTCAAAAAACAAAAACATGACAAACATGAAAAAAACTACTAAAAAGTTCCAAAGAAATGACTTTTCGAGCATTAATGTATCAGTTACCCAACATCATCCTTCAATACAACCTTTCACTTCTGGACTGTTCCAGAAGTGAAAGGTCGCTCCCTGTACAAATCATAGCTGAATATCAGTGTAGGTAGGTCCTTGAGTATGTTTTCCACTTGGTAATACGATAACGGTGTTGTCAACCATACCGTTCACATTTTTGAGTAAACACATAAAACTAATACACTTTCCACTTTGTAATTTTAGAAAGTGTTTGACATCAAAACTTGAATAAGAGGCATTTGAGATCCGATTCATCCATCAATAGTGTTTTTCTTACTCAAGCTAGTGCGATTTCCGAACGGCCAATACGACGAACTTTTATAGGTACAAACGGGGTCAAAGTTTATATGTAGTATGGAGTTTCTTGCACGTTCTTCTCCATAGAGATCTACGCTTTGGAACGTGCAAATAGCTTCATGTTTTTGGCGGACTGACTTTGACAATTCAAAAGTACCTGATAATGGTTTATTTGAAATAAATGTTTTGACTTTGACTTTATGAAAGTTCGTCATTTTTGTCATATATTTTCAAATATCCTCCATTCCGTTTAAATAGCAGCCACACGGGTCGATCAAGGTTAAGCAATGATTGCCAAGGTTGGTCTGTGGATGGGTGACCATCTTAAAATACCGAGTTTCGTCCGTGCCTCGGAAAGCACGTTCATAAAATAATACTTACTGGCTATGGTGGACTTCATTATTTCATACCCCGAAGGCGTCCCGCTAATTAAGAAATACACCAACATAACAAGCAATGGTACCTAGTAATAAAAAGAGGTTACAACATGAGAAAAAATATAGCATTATTTGTGTTGATAACATCGAAAGAACCTCCAAAAGACACGTCGTTTGCTCCCTTACGCAGTTAGCATTAAACCATTAAATAGTTACTGTACGTGACTCAATTAAGCCATGTTAGTAGGAATTACTAACGTGATTGTTCCAAATCTTTCTGTCCAATGTCATCAAATGTATTATAAATTACTAAAATGTCTAAGGTCGCTTTTAGCGATAGGGCCGCACATGACGTGTCATGGTGGCCCTGCGTAATGTTTCCTTCATCTATATTTTCTGTAACTAATAAATGGTGTAGCAAAATAGTGTTTTATTCTATTTATGGCATAGTTAAAAATTGTGTAAAATCTGAACTTCACGATCTAAAATTAAGCAAAAAGCAAGCACAGGTCCCTATTCTATTTAATTTTGCAGAGTTCTTGCACAGGCCATTGACATACTAAAACTAACGTAACTTCAACAATCAAACCAATATGGCGCTGGGTCATTACATGGAATTTATAAATAGGTAGGTACTATTTTTAGGTGATTCGTGTTCTAATTTGGATCCAAAATTGGACTGTCCACTACGAACACTGAAATTGCCTTTAATTAATCAAATAATTGGAAGATGACAATGGCTTAATCTTGTTACCTCAGACTTCTCAGCTATTATTATCGATGAATGAAGATAGAATAGTAGTTACGGCTTTTAAAATTCTAGGCCTTATCGACCGGCCTATACTTAGGTAGGTACCTAATTTTATAAGTAACACAATTGTCGAGTGGTGCTCTCTCCAAAAACAAATAAGCTTCCCAAAGACTCGATTACTCGCTAATTCAATTGACAAACAGTCGCTCTATTCTGTTAATATTTCACGGTGTAAACAAGTGGAGTGAGCATGAACTAGCTACTGGCTATCCAGTAATAGCCAGTAGCTCCATGTTAAATACTAGTATTCAGCTGCATCCAGTTAGACTGGCAGACCACTTACATTGTTAAGCAGATGATACATATCAGCTTAATTTCAAAGAATATTGGCATGACTTTTCTACCATCAAGAATCTCGAAGAAACTTCATTGCTTCGCAAATCCTGGCATACGTCAGACTTTCTATTATAAAGGTAGGTACTCTATGTACATAATGGCTTTCACTCTCCGTTGAAAGTAAGATAATCTAAACAAACCGACGGATCCCGATGTAGAAAGATTCAAGTTACCTACCAGGAGAAAATATGACAGGTGGGGTGTTATAAATCTGTATTCAAATATCAAGAATGATTGTCGCGTATTGTGTTTCGACGGCGTTTTCTTGTTAGTTTGTGGATAAGAATAGTTATTGCCATCATAATAAACTGTAGTGGATGTTTCTTGTTTTTCCAATGGCTGGCATGAATTTGATAGCAGTTTAGAGATTAATCGAATTTGATTGCTTGATAGAGCTTTAAGAAAGTACAGTAGAGCTCATTTAAATGCACTTTTGGATTGTCTAGGAGTCATCAGTTTGAACGAATGTTGAAGCTCCAAAACGTAGATCTTTATGGAGAAAAACAACTCCATGGATACTCTTTGAAATTAAGTTAGTACCAAGTCATGGATCCATTATATGTAAAAGACTATATCCTACTAATATTATAAATGTAAAAGTTTGTATGTTTGTGCAACAATCAGGCACAAACGGTTGAAGGGATTTGGATGAAATTTGGCACACATTTTGCATGTCCTGCAATACCTAATACATTTTTATGTGAGTAAAGGCGCGGGCGGAAGCTAGTCTAGTATGAAACAAATTCACGGTCTGCCTCTATTCGTTTCTCCGCTGACATTTTCTAAACCACGGTTTTTAATATTACAAAGAACGATAAACGAGGAAGTTTGGTTATGTCATGATTGGTACTAAACTTAATTGTATTTTTCCCAAGTCCAAGTCCAAAGATCTCAAGTCAAGGCAATTATGTGTTTTTCATCCATTATCCCTGTCAGCCATCATAATCATTCACTCCCTTTTCGTTCAAGACAACCCTCACTTATGTTGATTTTAATAAAACCCCTAAAACCAGGAAAATCAAAACCTCTTGTAAAACGGTGGAATTTTTCGGTATAAAAATAATGCGTAGCTATATGCGTAAGTATTTAAAATAATTCCATTTACTCACTTTTTGTTATAAGGCGGAAAAAGTAATTTGCCTTACCCAAAATTCTATGAAAAAAATAATGAACTACGTTCTTAATAAAAACTGGGTTTTAAAATAATGGCTATTTACGGTTTTATCTTGTAACACCATTTAATTAGAAGCAAAACTGTTTTGTTAAAGGTTATTCCTTGCTTTTGAAGGAATTTTAAGTAGAAACGAAATATGTTTTATATAATTAAAAATAATTAATAATAATATTTATTTTTTATAATATTTAGTCGTAGTTTCTGAAACGCTGAAAAGCTCTAAAGAGTTATTAAATTATTCTTATCTTAAGGGACTACCCTTAAGATAAGAATAATATAATATAATGCCCTTAAGATTATTCCGGGACTTTGTAGAAGTAACCGGTTCCAGGTTTAGGCCCGTAATCGTAAATGTAGTGGCATTCCATTCGTTCTTTGGATATACACCTTTTTTAAGGATGGGAAATCATCAAATGACTTCTTCCGCTCTGGGTGGAGCGGAAGGGAGTGTCAGACTCTTACTGACTAAAACCCATCCGTTTCCTCCTAAAGCCCTTTGCGTTCCAGGGCCGCGGTGACTCTTTCGAACTGATTCCGCAACCTTGATTGGATATATACCTAACCATTAATAAATCATCAATAAATGTTGGGTACTGGTTTTCACAAGACACCTGGGTAAGACTGTTTGTCAAACTTTCGCCGTCACACACTTTCCTGCAATAGCACCATAACCAGCGAAATAAAAGTGTATTCAACTCTGCTTAACCAATTTGTAAGAAGAAGCATACCATACGTTACGCCTTGAGTAAGTACATACGTCAATATAAAAAATATAGATATTTAAGTATAGTAACCCTGAAATAATTACATTCGTTGGAGAACTGCCGAAAACTTTTGATAGATGGCGCTCCTAAACATATTCGTAAAGGTTGGCCAACTTTGTAAGTCGCTACATCATGTTTGTACTTTGTAAGCTATGTTTTGTTTTTACTATGTTGGTATCCACTGAAAGGATTATTGGATACGATGGTTAGCTTTTAACCATCACCTCAGTCGCATACATTACTTCTAATCGCATTTCAACTTTGTTTATAAAAAAAAATAACTAATTAAAAATAGTCTAAAATATGGCGTCGAAAAATTCGTCCGCATCGCTGGCCACTGGTAAAGTACTCAAAAGGCTGGCAGCATTGCCACATTGTATGGCAATGCTTATCCTTTGTCCAAGGTAAAAGCCAGCCCTTGGGTCACGGAAAGTGTCAACTAAGCGTCTTGAAAGATCTTTAAACAAGTTATGAGCACTCGGACTCCACGAACCGAGAGTTTAAATTTTTTATATTTAAGTGTATAATATAGTAAATAGTTGTATTTAATGTACTTTGCTTATAGGTACCTAGATAGAGTTAAAAAAAAAACTTTAGTAAAGGCATATATGGTTTCCTTTTTAAAATGTATGCACAAAGAAAGACTTACGAGTATGTCGACGGAAAATATTTTGCTTCCCTATGGCTTATGCCCAATTCACAATTTAATCCATGTTCAAATACAAAAAAAAATGCATTTAGGTAAATAGCAATAAGTCATTGTGTAGTAGATCCTGCAATGCACTTAAATATAATCTAGACTGTAGTCAAAAATAGTTCCCCTAATTGAAGCAGACATAAATATTAAACAAATTCACCAAAGAAACGTCCTCATCATAAATATTCACAAAACAGTCTACGACAGCAAATCCCTGGGGTACTGTATATAAACCTCTTTTGAAAGAAATCCGCGGTCCATCAGGTTCCCAAATAGGTCTTAATCGTTTTAATCCAAAATGTCCTCATATGAGGACCGTCTTTATTGTCCCTTACATAGACATTTCCATTGAAAACATTTTGTCATTAATCATGAAAAGGTCATGTTTCAAGAGTACTTGTATCACGACAAGGAGTAATTTGAAAGGTTCATTGTAAAACCAGCGTCAGACAGCATCAGTCGGTCTGACATATCGCTGAAATGGACCTTTTTAGTGAAGCCGTGAGGTGCATACTTAGTTTTTGGCATACCATTTTTTTTGGAATTTCTATATACCGTGCGCGTTTCATTTCCTTATGTGCTAAATACACACTATTATTTGCGATGAAAATACTTGTGTTGGATTTTTTTATAGTTTATTATATTCATCGAGAGTTCTTCGTCTACATTGAGATGTGTAAATATCTCTTTTAAAAGACACTTAGTACAAAAGTGTCATTTGAAAAGGACGTGTAGGCGCAATTCGATCGTATGGTATTACAGTAAAATGGTTATTATTCTGTAACAGTTATCGATATATTCAAATAAGGTTCCTACGTGTGAGCACATTTTGATCTACTAAATATCATTTGTATGTAGATTGTAAGATTATTTAAGTCTTATTTTTCTCGAAGCCTTCGTTGGTCTTCTAGTTGCAAGTGCGTGTACCAATATTATTAAAAATAATTATGGTTGGCACAACACTATAGTCGATGCTTGAGTAACTCGTTATGGCTTCAAAAATTATAAAGAACCTTCTTAAGATATCAAACTGCATATGTCTGTTTCTTCGCATACTTTTTCTAAACCAGGCAACGTATTTCGATGCAGTTGCCGCTATCAGAAAAAGCGATAAACGAGGAAGTTTTTGTATATAATTTGCACTCGTGCAAAACCGGGGTGGGTTGCTAGAACATAGATTAATAAACGTTGATTTGCAAGTAAGAGCAGAAAAGAACGAAAAAGTATTTAGTGTCTCAGAACTGACATGTATAAAAATTATAAACCTTAACTAAAAGGGTATAGAGCCTTTGTGGCACCCCCTAAAGTTGTTTTTTTACTTTCTTCCAATAAATGATTAAATCAAGCCGAGAACTATTATTAGAATACAATTACTGCATAAAAGCCCTTTTCAATTTCATTGTTCTTAAATGACTACTTTACCTTCAAATATCTCGGCGACGTGACACTTTAGGGCACCATGTTGCCAACATTTTTTGTGTTTGGCTATGCCAGCTCCCATAGAAAAAAGTTCGAACCCCTTTCTTTATGATAGTTTTACTTTGGATTAGATATGTCTTGTCAAATCAAACACACACACTACACATACAGTTTGCCAGTGACAGATATAATCTCGTTACCTAAATGCAGTCGATCTTGACGCCCAGTTAGTCTAACGGCTTTAAAGGCCCATCCACTAGTCCTAACTGGGTTTCAGATATCAGATAACACTGTACAGAAACTAGTTTGACTGCAAGCTATATTCCTGTTATGTTTCTCTTCGAGTCCCATTCAAGTTGATGGAAACACATCTAATAATGACAGATTTCAGGGGGCCAATTCAACATGTTTTTAAGCAATCGCAAAAAAGGAACGGAAATTGTGATATTTTTGACAAATTACGACTGAGATGTGAATGCGAACGATGCTTAAAAATTTGTACATTTGGCACTCAGATGAACCACTATCTCATAGGTTGGACATTTTGGTAATTGGAGATTTTGATAACTGGACATTTTGGTAATTGGACAATTTGATAACAGGATATTTTGGCAATTGGACATTTTGAAAATTAGACATTTTGATAATGGGACATTTTGAAACCGATGGACATTTTAGGAATTGGACATTCTGAACTTGAACGTCAGATAACAATTTTCAGACTCTGGTTTGACTGAAAGCTATGTAGATTCTTGTCAAGTTTCTTTCAAGTAGATGAATACAATGATGGACGAATTCTGAATTAGGAATTTACTTGAAACACTTGGGCGTTAAGAACATTTATTTCTCATGTTGTTTCATACAACATACAACTTTCAATTCCTTATTCTTGTAAATGAATGAACCAATTTTAATGAAACTTGGTACACGTACGCAAATTACCTAGAGCTAAAACAGTTGACGGCAAGAGAGCAATTTTTAGTTTTCTATGGAAATCGAAAAATCTTTTGTACTATTTTGGTATAACAAGTTCTTAACTCCAGATTACCACCACTTGAACAAACCACTATTTTAACCCAGAGATAGTTGCAATTACTAAGTTAAGTAAAATGTTTTTTGTCATACAGAATGGCCCTATTTTGCCTTATACGGCCATTAGTCTTCCAGTGCTTAACCTTTTCCATTCTTTGACTGTACATATCGGTTTAATATTTGTCACCGAAGTCACAGGTATCTTTCCGCTCTAAATATTTTATGTGCACGTACACATGAAGACTTTTCATTGCACTTTCTCTCAATACTTATCGTAGTACGTTTTATGCTGCTATGACTCATGATATCTCGGTGAATTGCGATGTCTACCCACTCACCTATAAATCTTCGTAAAATGACTTTGTATAAGACTAAATAGTTTGACTTTTTCGTGTGCAGTAGGTACCTACTTAGTGGTACTGTGATATGTTATAACTGCTTCGTTGGTGTCGCGGTCGCAAGCGCGACTGCCGAGCGTAAAGTTCTGGGTTCGATTCCCAGGTCGGGCAAAAAACGTAATTGGGTTTTTCCGATAGAAATTTCCCAGTTACAGCCCGGAGTTTGGAAGTTGGTGGTGTGATACCCCCGTGCCTCGGAAAGCACGTTAAGCCGTTGGTCCTGCGCCAGATCTCTCTCCGGTCGTGTCGGGTTGCCGTGTGATGGAAGAGGGAGTGCACCTGTGTTTGCGCAAACACTTGTGCACTATAATAATATGTCCCGAGCCGATGGCTAGTCTCGGTTGAGATTGGCCGCCATGCCATGGCCGAAATCGGTCAGGAGGACTACATATGTTCTAAATGAAGATTGGAGCTCAAATACGTTTATTCAATCCAATCTGTCTTTTATTTAATGCCTAATTAAATGTGACGACGATTTTTCTGCAGATTTATTTCATCTCTTTGTAGGTACCTACAATAGTGGTAGGTACATGGGCTGACTGACTGCAACAAGGCATTCTCTACCAGTCAACGTTTGGGTTAAAAAGACTACACTGTGGTAGCTGTTCAAGAAATAAATAGAATTTGGTCTCGATAATCTTCTTTAAATGGATGAAAATATATCTGTGGCGATTATTTAGTATTTTATATTATATTATATAAAATACATAGGTCAAACTGCAGCATGTATTAATCAAACAAAAAGTGATATGCTTTATAAAAATTGCGTTAGAGAATAAAGAACGTAAGTAGACTTATTTTGATACATCCGTCCACATAATAATCTTTCCTAAATAAATGTCATTTTTCTAAGATTGTGTAGCATGGTATGGTACCTAATAGTTTATATATTATATGTCACCGGAAAATGGCAATCACTGTAAGATTGTAAAATATCGCGTAAAATTGTAAACTCAGTTTTCTAAATAAGACACGGATATATTGGAAACTATTGAATTTGGATGGGATTTATTGTATACAAAACCATTTATTAATATCGAGAAATAATAATCTAATAAAGATTTATGACACTTACGGAGTCTGCAATTTTCCGGTGACATATACATAATACCATGTAAAGACAGTTTGCACTCTCAGTTGTCTACATTGTTGTATATTCATCGTTAACTGGAAAAAACTATGACTATAAAACAGTATCTACCCAAAAAATTCAATTCAAAACGTATTATCTAGAATTTCAGCACAGCAGAAATTCACTTTTATGTCACTTCTCACAAATATTTATGCGTTCTCTATAAGTTTTATGGTCCCCATGAAATATTATCAAGTTATATTTATTGCTTCCTAAAGATTTGTCATAAATCGATGTTTTGCTCATGGGTTAAACAAGACTTTGTAGGATTTCCTAAAGATATTTTTATAGAGGAATCTATACCGCCAGCAACACACTATCTCAAACTAATCTTATATCGAGGTATCACAGTTTTCCGTGCGATTTGAACATATACAACAGCCCAAATATCAATAATTGGGAAGTTGCCCACCAGACACAACAACCGTCTGGGCGGAGGATCCTCCCTTTTCAATGGAGGTTTGCGGAACTTTACACCCTGTTCTGCATACCTCTATACTTTCATTTTTGTTCTACATTCATCAGTAGGTTTACTACGTATCTACTAATAATAGTAGATTGCCATGTCGAAGTCCAAAAAATCAAGACGTCACGTGATCACGGAGTGAGCTGTTATTCCATCTTGATTATATAGATTGACAGCTCACCTCGTGATCACTTCACCCAAGCCCTCACTTCGACATGTTTACAGAATCGACCGGCTGGTAAAGTACAGAGGCTTGAGGAATAAAGTATGAAGCAATAGGGTTTAGACACAATATTAATGATTAACAGCTGGCTTCACCCTTTCTTTTGAAACCCCAATTGCTTTTTTTCTTACTTAATTGTGAAAAATGTAATGAAATCTTTTCAGTCAGACACTTCATTTATCCCTGAGACGTATTTGGAGTAAACTGATTTTTCAGGAACTTATATTTATTTTTGAATGATTTGCACATGGAAGAGAGATTTATTTATTTTTTACAGACATCCACACAGTTTTATAAATACTAAAATTAACAAATAAAATCAACTAAACTGACAGCAAAACTAAAATATAGCATCAAAAAATTCGTCCTCAAAGCTGACACTGGTTTTGCGCCCAAGAGACTGGCGGCATTGCCACGTTGTATGGCCTTTGGCCAAAGTAAAAGCCAATGTTTGGTTCTCGGGAAGTGTCAAAGCACAAGGGGCCCGAGCGTCTTAAACGCAAATGGCTCGAAAATACACTTACCAATAAGGTTACCATATCAACGCTGATTGAGGTTTTCCGCAGCCGCAGCGGCAGCGCCATTTGTCCAATAGTATAAAAATCTGTACAAAGGCCAACTTAATGCATTAGGCAATTTCTACGTCCAGTCGAACTTACTTTTAACATTAATAATTTTATGATGTGACACAAACCACGACAAAACATGGCCTTATTAAAACACACGGATCCCTAAGATTCGTTGTTGGAACAAGCAAAAGACCACAAAATTAAATTATAATGTTTGAGGTCTGTTTATCATTCGTACAGAAATAATGTTTTGTTATGTAAAGGAGAAAATTTAGAACAAGCTACCGCCCGCGCCTCCGTCCGCGTTTATGTCGAAAATTATCCCAAGGGAACATATTCCCGGGATGAAAAGTATCATATGTGTTATTTCAGACTATAATCTACCTCTGTGCCAAATTTCATCGAGATCCGTTCAGCCGTTCTGACGTGAAAGAGTAACAAACATCCATCCATCCATCCTTATAAACTTTCGCGTTTATAATATTAGTACGATTCACTTAGAACTTGACACTCACCGCCAAATGTGAGAGTGTTTATTTTCAGCTGACTTATATTAGTTTGACTATGTTCTTGGAATGACTATCATAATAGAAGCAATCTTTTATGGTAGTCATATTCAAAAGTAATTATTTACCAGTTACTTTTTGTGCTTTCGGATAACTTACGTCTGTTGCTTGTTCTCGAACTAAATTACAACTAATATTTTGATAATTTGGGTCTTGGCTGCCTGAATAAAGGATGAAGAATAAAGATGATTTCAAAAGAACTGCTCCTTTAAGCACGACACCAACTGATAGACGAACAAAAGGCTCTAGAGCTAGATAAATTGATATTTTAACAGCGATTACGATTGTGGAAAAACCTTAAGGCCAATTCTCGTACTTAAACAGCGTTCATAGTGCCGATTCACTTTGTTTTCGGTAATTACCTCTTTAAATTTAAGACACATTTTTGAGAAAATTCGAGACTTTTTGACAGACGTTAGTTCTAATAGAATGCCAATTTGTCTATTACTGAAAGTCACCTATCTCACTGTCTTATTTTCCCAATCAATCTTGAAACTAATGATTAAGCGATAAAGTTGAAAATCTTTGTAGCTTGACGTGCTGGCGTCTGTACATTAGAATGAATGTTTTGTATTAAACCACAAACTCACACACACTCATTTATTATTCACCTTTTATTCTCTGCACAATCTAGGGGGCTAGTTCCGCCATTCTGACGTGACGTCATCCGGCAAGCGAAGACGCTGCATTTATATTGTATTACAGTGCGGCCCGTCACCGGTTCACGGCGTAACAATAAACGGATCCGAACCGCTTTGTAACCGGTTAGAATAGCGATATCGTTTTGTTTTTAGCTTGATTTGTGATTATATGAATTTTATATATCTGGATTTTGCGTTATTCGTTTCAATATCAATAGATTACTCGTACCAATGATGAACGATTAAGATTTAATATGGTGTAAAAATGGATCAATAAGACCACTCATTATAACATTGTGCTTAACTTAACTGGCAATCTTTAAATGGACTGGACAGAGGAGGAAGTAGAGTGACAATATTTGTCATTGCAGCCGAAGCGGAATATAGGCCCGAGCAAAAACCGAGTCCTTTATGGAGCCGAAAGAATGCAACGACAATTTGCACCTTTAAAGTAAAACCGTTACTAAACGAAAATTTTCATGAATTGAGGTATCAATGCCATCTATCTAAAACAGTGACTATTTTCTAATATTGGCTCCCCTATAAAATTTCATAATTTCGTTTGGTAACGGTTTTACTTTAAAGGTGCGAATTTATAAATAAATTGAATATGGGCTGGCCCTTCGCACTTTTCCATACTTGTACTTAATACACGCCACTGCCTACCTCAAAGCGGTAGGAATTGCTGATTCACTCAGATTTCAAACCTGAATTTATGTTAGTCGGATATTTGATTTGGATGTTCCCAATTAAGCTCTCTTGATTTCGTATAGAGCAATAAATCTGAGTGAGCTGGTTGGAAGCATTTTCAATTAAATTAACACACTTGAGTGAATATACCTCCTCCTTCATGTCACCATTTTGTGAAGTTTAATCTGAGACGTTAGCATAACATAAGATAACTATAAAAAGCGGTTACTCAAAATGTTCGAAAATTTAGTTCTTTTTTTTTGCATCGGGAAACTTGAAACTTTCCGACACCCGTATCTTTATTGGAATATTGAAAAAAACACTATTCTCATTTGTTTGACGAATGCGAAAGTTACTCAGTTCGTTTGTAACGTTTGTACGCCTGAGCCGCTAAACCAATTTGAACAAAATGTATCATAGATACAGCCTAGGACCTGGAGAAGTACTTAAGATACTTTATATCAACATTCCGTGGGGGCGAAGCCGCGGGCAGAAGCTCGTTTTAAACATATACCATAAAGGTGATGGAAATCATGTTTCTGTCACTTTCATTGTGTTAACGGTTTATGGCTTCTGACGGCAGCTTTCTTTTGGCCTCTACAGGCTCTCACAGCTGGACAGAGGCCTCTTCCAAATCTCTCCAGGTGTTCTTTACCCTTGTCATATCGAACCAGCCCGTGCAGTAGGCGTGTAGGTCGTCGCCCACTTTGTGGAGACTATTAGACCCAGCCCCTGCCAGGGTTGCAGAATTTGTTCGAAAGAGTCACCGCGGTCCTGGAACGCAAAGGGCTTTAGAAGGAACACAGATGGGTTTTAGTCAGTAAGAGTCTGACACGGCCTTCCGCTCCACCAAGAGCAAAAGAAGTCATTCGATAATTTCCCATCCTTAAAAAAAAGGAAAAAAATCCCAGCCGTCATTGTGCGTGGGGTTGTACCACTAAAATTTAAGAACGTAAACAACTCTTGCTTGGCCACATAGGATTTTTTTATCTGTGACCTATGTCAAAAATGATATTTATACCTACCTAATTATTTGCCTCTGATACAACCAAAAATAAACATGAAATGTCATGGTGTATATTAAAACTTTGTATTTGATCACATTTCACCTCCAGCCAAGCCTAATAATTGGTTTAAAGGAAAAACGTGGTATGTTTTCGTTTGACAAAACACGAGAACAAACATTTTGAAAACGAGCACAGGGGAATATCAAATGTCTCAGTTTTAGGTGCCTAATTTGATTCTGTATAAGCAGCTCATTTGCGTGAATACTTTTTCATGTAAGCAACGTCTTTAACGAGAACTTAAAAGGTAAGAGTCGCTTTAAAAATATCATAAAGGTATGTGTCGCATTATAATTTTAGAAGATCATTTTATAGGACATTAAATAAGAAATTAGGCCAAAGCAGTCGTCGCTAATTTTCAAGGTTATTTTGTGATTACATAATTGGCGATTATTCGTTACGATTATAGCGTAATTTCGCCATTTGTCGGCTTCCAAAATAATTAAGGAAAACTTCCAAGGCAAGTCCTAGAACCAAAAAATCGGCAGTCATCGTGACATCTACCAACCAGCACTGAGCGGCGTGTTAGATTAGGGCCAACTCTCTCTCTGAGATCTAGGAGGGCTGTGTCCCAGCAGTGGAAACATTATAGGATGATTTTCCTTGTGTTATAGCATCGTGATTCTTTCTGGCATGATTTTCTCTTTAACTATCGACCCGCCTGGCATCTCGTGGGTGGCTTGCTAGCTTATACAACGTGTAACAGAATAAACACATTATCTCTTAAGTGGTCTTTGTACTCATCATTATAAACAACTTCCACTTTGGAACCAGCACTGAAATCGCGAAAAACAAATCGGCTGCCCAATACATTTATGTGCGCATAACTCGACAAAATGGAGTGTTTCCGTGTTACCCAGTTAATGGGTTGTGGAGGTTTTGGTAGGCAGCCGCTCCACGTAAAATACTGGTATCCAGCTGAATCTGGTTTGACTGGAAGCCGACCCCAATAAAGTGAAAAGGCTAGGCAGATGATGATAACTCGACAAAATGGAACAGCTGAATTTTTTTCGCGATTTCGGGGTTTGTCCCAAGGTAAAAGTTTTTCATAATGATGAGTACAATGACCCCTTTTCAAATATTGCGTTTATTCTGTTACACCTTGTATAGGTTACCAATCGACATAATTTTTCCGCCTACTTCAGCAACCACCGTCATATTTCAGCCAGTTTACACAAAACCTTAATTAATTATAACCTGTACGAATTTCCGTTGGATAGTTCTGAATTTATCGCGTACACAGACAGACAGAAGCGGCAGACACATCAATATACCTTTTGAACGCCATTGTCACGTATACATGACAAGAAAGCACGTGCCCTGTACGCCAAACGTCACAAATATATGACAACGTACGGCAAATTTATGGCTTCGCGTCGGGGACACGCCGACGCTTTTAAGCTCTGGCGTTCAAAAGGTTAACAGAACTTAATAAGTGCATTTGTGTAAGTAGAGATGAAAAATCACCCAGGTTTTATCTTGTTGTATGGGTTAAAACCAATCTCCAACCCATCCTTATGTTGACCTCCACTCTAAAATGTTGCCAGTATAAAACTACAGAATAAAGATCTTTTCTTTTTATTTTACCTAAGTCATAAAGTCAAGGCAAAGATATATATAAAACACATTTCATAACCAAATCGTTTACGACGTCGCGCTCAATAGCTACTCAAATAGTCAAATAGTTATGTTCGTGTCTGATGTCTGAATTTGTATGTGAAGTAAAACCGTATTAGGACTATTTTGTTTGTACGTGAAGAAGGTGGAACTGTAACTATGAGGTGTATATGACACCGGAAAATGGCAAACTCCGTAAGATAATAAAATAACTTGAGAGATTGTAAACTCTTGATAAATTGTGTGTGTTATACGCATCAAAATTTGATAGTCTATAATATCTCGAAGTCATTCCGAGAAATTGTGGGCTGATATAAAATGGCGACCAATCAGAGCACAAGTCTACAATTTATCCTTTCTATCACTATCACACCAAAACAGATGTGTAAGAAATAAATAAATTATTATTATAGATAAATTGTAAACCAGTGTGATGATTGGCCGCCAGTTTATGTCAGTCCACAATTTCGCGGAATAACTTCGAGATATTACACACACAATTAATTTATCGAGAGTTTATCTCTAAAGTTATTTTATAATCTTACGTAGTCTGCAATTTTCCGGTGACAGATATATGTGAGGTTTGTCGTACAATTTAACTAGTAGAAAGGATTCGATCATGACTTCCACCATTTCAGAAGACACTTACGCTTCGTTAGACTGAATCAAAAATATAACAAAGCACAAAAAAAGGAATTTTAACCTAAAATCTGATAAAAATAATGAACTTCCATGCAAACTGTCATCTTTTTAAATCTTTTACGGGATTTTAAAAGTCCTTTCAAGTGCTCTTTTTCGTTATGACAATTATTGTTGTAAATCATTTCATGCTTTTAGACTCACCGGTTTAAGCTGAACGTTGTCTGTCAATAAGGGGATACTTCCCTATTTCCTACTAATTTTAACTTGGCTAGTTAACTGCAAAATCTAAATTTAGCTTCCCATCTGCAAACCTCTAAAGAAAATCAAGTCCAATGTCCCAAAATCCAAGGCCGACTTATTTTCTCGTAATTCCGTGTAAAACTCACCATTACACTGATTATGGACTTGCGTGACAACTAAATAGCATCTCAAGCACTTTGCACAAACAATCACATTAGGGAAAATACGCCCCATTCTTTAGTTTGACTATTCTATAGGCTTTATGGCTTTATTTTGGGGAAATTCTTACACTTAAATAACTTAACTGAGGCCTACCTGAATTTAAGAAAGTTGCCGTTAAGACACTTCAAGACATTGTGATAGAAATACTTTTAGAACATGTCGTAAAGAAGATTTTGCAAAAATTAAATTGTCCGAATGTGGAAGAGAGGAAGGAGCTCGTGCCTAAATAATTACTGCCAAACGGGTAAATCTCCAAGGTTAAGCAACACTGGTTGATGTTGGTCCATGATGAGTGACCATTTATATCATACCGAGTCCCGAGACTCCTCCGTGCCTTGGCAAACACACGTCACGGCTGTTATTTGTAGATCTTAGTCAGTCGTTAGGATTTTAATTATTTATTTATTTAAATTTTATTGTACACCAAAAGTAAAATAAAAAGGAAACTTAAAACTAAAACACATACAATGGGCGGTCTTATCGCATTCCGCGATCTCTTCCAGACAACCTGGGATGGACAGTAATTGTCTGGACATGAATAGTGCTGTCATTGTCACAAAAATCAATTTAATTATAATATGACATAAATACATAAATACCAAGTATACAGGCAGTAAAAATAAATGACGACTGTCGATAATCAAATAATACAATACCAATTGATATACTAATCAATTTCAAATATACATTTAATAATAATAATAATGGTTTATTCACAAAAAATTACAGATAGTAAGTACTTATTATATAGAACAGTTGTTGCTAAATCTGTACAAAAAAGTTTTTAACCCTGCCTCTTAAACTAGGAGAGACCTGTATTTTAAGAGACAGTGTTCGCCCAATTGATCCTATAAATAAATATGATTTAAGACAACAATTAAGAAAGGTGTCTAAAAATTTTCCTTTATTGGATATCACCCGGAATTTTTTGCTGCAATTTCACACTGAATAAGATAAACAATAATGCTAGTTGTTGCTGAATTAAAGTCTTTCTGAAATTAACATTTCCGCCCCGCTTTTCCCTGTTAGGTATTAATGGGGTTGCATTTCAAAGCTAGAAGATTCAAACATTTTACAGAAATACCTGAAGAGGGCCAGTCGTTTGAAATCCGGAAATTTAAATAGTTATTCATAATTGTACCTAAAGATATATTTTATTTACGTATGAAAGTGGAATAAATGGATAAATTAACGGGTTCTCCGATAAAGCGTCGTTGGCAGTTACTCTCGTGATGTAAAAACCCACCCTTTACAAGGTGGACACTCTTTACACTTTGTCCCAAAACCATCAAAGAAACATAAAGTTCCCATTAGATTTATTTCAGTAGGCTACCATAAAAATTGTATAAAATAAAATTAGCCCAAAGGATGACCAATAAGTCAAAGTGCTGTACGTCTCTATTTGAATGACTTTTATACCATTTAGCGTCACCCTGTAGTGTTGTAAATATATCCTTACGCTTCTAATCTCTTGGGGGTAGGCAGTATTAAATAATTTAGATGACTCCTCGAGATCAGTACCAACCTATTGGTTATATTATTATGAGCTGTTGTACATCGACTCGGGTCTTTGTAGGTGGGTGTAAAGTTTCATGGTAATGGCCTCTGTGTCATGGACAAATGAACAGAGCTTAAAATAATGGGAGTAGACAATACATTTTTAGTATAACAAAGAGTCATATTGGATCTTGACTTGGCTCGCGAGGTTGTCGACATGTAGGATGTGAACTCAGCAATAATTGTACTGATAGTCGTGTCGGCCAATTGCTTAATAGTCACGAGCCTCGGTCAACACCTTAGGAGGTTCTCGTTACTCGGCTGGATTAAGGATTAAGCGAGTGTAAAAGTAGATACTACTAAGACACTATACCATAGGGATATTTAAATACTAAGCGGGCTCATGAAAAACAGCATTGCGATCCAACTACACTGCACAGTAGAGTTTCAGCCACTCACTTTTTTTTTAAACCAACCATAGACACAAACAGACTTAATGATATCCATTTGGCTGAATACCAGAATACATGCAATTATGATCTCATAATAATCTCTACTGAATGTTTCACTACCTTCAGTTTCGAGGAACCTTGGCCTGCCTTATAACGCCGTAGTCCATAACATCGAAGTGCCGGATTCTTTGCCAAAACAACTGTGGGTCAATGTAACGGACATGACTCAGACATTTTGCGTATAAAACAATTCCACTTACTAAGGATGTAAGCCACTGTGTCGTTGTCTGCAGTAGTTCAATCTAATACCTCTAAACGAACAATTCATATATATATAATCTGAATCTCGGAAACGGCTCCAACGATTTTCATGAAATTTTGTTTGCAGGGGGTTTCGGGGGCGAAAAGTCGATCTAGCTAGGTTTCATTTTTAGAAAACGTTTACCAAAAAAAAACCGAGCTATGCTTTAGAGTTTTGATTTTTGGGGTGGGTCATTTGCCATAACCGAAATAAAGATCAAAATAATAAAGACTAGCAACCCGCCCAGGCTTCGCACGACTAGCAAATATAACCGAGTAATATGTTCACTTATGGTAAGCTCTCAGTCGGCATGATATTTTTTCTCCGTCCATTAATCAACACCGTATTAAAATATGCACGGTAATTTTTGGATGTATTGCGTACAGACAGACAGACAAACGCGGTGGGTGACTTAGTTTTTAGTATGTATCAAACTGAAAACTTTCTAAAGTAGAAAACCATTATTTCATGCTTCGTTCGGTATGATTGTGGCTAGTCGCTAGTTGGACTCTCGTAAACTCTCGAAACAAAACGTGCCTATGGGTGCATTCAAGTCACGTTTGTATTCTTGCAAGTTGTTGTCAATGCTGCTCATAGTTCACAATGGCGAACCAGCATCATCTTCCAGCTTTCTACGTGAATCAACCATAATAATATGCTAATTGAATATTAATTTGCGATTCATGTTCATTTCAGTAAAAGACGTCCACTGCTGGACATAGGCCTCCCCCAAGAGCAGCCATATCGACCAGCAAACTCACAAAACCACATTTGAGACACCGCCTTTCGTAACTCCCAATTCGTTTTAAATAACACTTGACAAATCATCCCAAGTAGTAACTATTACACCCTTGACAAGCCAAATAGCCTCCCATATATTCCACCTTCCCTACGAAAAATCCTTCTAGAAATATTTACAACTATTTTCCAGACATAACTTACTGTTATGTCCTTGCATGGCGAGTCAGACGTCCACCCACTATGGCGCCTAGATGTCTACTGTTCCGACCTTGTGGGTGTATCATGGCTTAATAGTGTCGTAGTGATTAGGTCATGTGTTCTTCTAATTCGGGGAGGCTAATCTGGCCTTATTCATAAAGAAATCTTTACCATATGATTTGTTTGAATACTGATTGGCAGATTCTTAATTCGAATTTAAGTAGCAGAAACCCAAACTGTAATTGGCAGAGAATGACTAGGGTTCTATATGGTGTCGGACGTAAAAGAATAGCACCATCCGATCACTTCCCGTGGGTGACGTAAGAGGCGACCAAGGGACGCACCAGAAAATGGACAGCAGCATTCTCTGTGCATTGCAACAGCTAAGTACATTGCGGTCACCAAACCGCCTGCCAAGCGTGGCGATTATGTCAACCCACTCCTTCCCTTTAGGGGAAGTCTATTTCTAGCAGTGGACGTCTTTCGGCTGATATGATGATGATGACGTCTAGGGGCCTAAGCATGGCTGCGGAATTTGTTCGAAAGAGTTACCGCGACCCTGGAACGCAAAGGGCAGTTGGAGGGACACGGGTGGGTTTTAGTCAGTAAGAGTCTGGTACTCCCTTCCGCTCCACCTATCCAAAAAAGAAAGGGGGCCTAGGCATTTTCTGTCAATCAACTTATACATAAGTTCAGGGGTAATTTAATTGAGCTTGATTGAGAGAATTTAAGGTTTGTATGGAATGTCTTCTTGTGTTCGTAAGTTACGATGGCAAACGATTTTCAGATATTAAGTGAATTTTTTGTGTACCGTCACCGGTTCTCTTCTCCGATTAATTTCATTGCGGGATCCCATACTCGTTCTTGGATCGTTTCTCCGGGACTCGGCGAGCCGAGCTTCATTGCCTTGACGCTTTTTCCTGGTCGACACTGTTAATTCTGGCTTTCAGGAGTTGCAGTGATTGGGAATAGTGTGTGTGTGTGTGTTGTGTGTGTAATGTGCTTTTCCGAAAAACAATCTACTTGAAGAAACATTTCTTTATTCTCGGTTTTATCAAATGTCTGGTCAGTGAATCCATTCTTTGTAGTTTAATGTGTCGAAATTTTATTAGATTTTTTCTTGGTAGAAACGTTTGTGACATGAGATTTTTGTATTGTAGAATCTCATTTATTTGTGATTGGTTGAACAAAAAGCCAATCAAAATGTTTGATTTGACAATAGTTTAATTTGAATCGTTTTGAAGTTGCTGTTGTTTTTTGTTTGTACTTTGTATGTGCAATTAAACTGATTAGTTGCCGTTTATAACAATAATTGAATAAGTAGGTATGAGGTTTAAACCCTCTATTATAAAATAGTTTTTTTTTATATTCGCCAGCTCCAGGGTCCCATGTACCTACCAAAATTCATAAAAATTGGTCCATCTATTTGGGCGTAGCAAACAAAATCACTTTCGCAATTATAATATTAGTTAGGATTCTGAGCAGAGCGACAACCAATATATAAAATCTACCGAATTGCCAGACATTCAGACATGTTTGGTATACCTAGTATAACTTAACTACATGTTTAATAATAAAGCAGATAGAGTAGGTTTTAGAATATGGCACCGGAAAATTGCAGACTCCGTGAGGTTGCAATAAATCTTGATTAGATTATTATTTCTCGTTCATGCAAAATCGTTTTGTACATGTCACCGGAAAATTGCAGACTCCGTGAGATTGTAATAAATCTTGATTAGATTATAATTTCTCGTTGATGAAAAAAGCGTTTTGTTCTTATACAATAAATCTCATCCAAATTCAAGTTCTCAATATATCCGTGTCTTATTAAAAAATAGTTAACAATTTCACGCGATATTTTACAATCTTGAGGCATTTGCCATTTTCCGGTGACAAGTCGCTTCAGGCACTTCTGTTTTGGGACAAGCCCGCCATACATTTCCTACCACTACAACTCCTGACAGCCAGAATCCACAGTGGCGACCACCAGAAAAAAACGCCGAGTCAATGAAGCTCGACGCGTCCCGGAGAAACGATTTAACTGTCTTGGATCCCGCAACGAAATTAATCAGAAAAGCAAAGCGAAGGAGTAGGAAAAACAACGGGTTGCACTCCGGGAGTGCCGTCAAAAGTGAAAGACGAAACAGCAGGAGCAGGCATACATTTTCGCCGCGCGGTAGAAAGCGAGGAGGATAATATTTCCTCTCCTACGCCGCGCCGGCGGTCTACTCTTCCTCGGTCTTACGAATTTTCGATCAGGTCACGTGTCCTGACGCGAGACCAACATTTTTTACCCATCCCAAAAAGTGCACAACGCCGCTAAAGAAGTTTTCACTTCAAAAATATTATTTCCACCTCAGGCACTGTAATCACTTCAGGACACGTTAAGCTACTATGCCTTATGTAATAATTACCTACTAGTAGGTATTAATTACGTGTCAGACAGAAGTACGGGGATTAACAGAAACTACTAATCTACTTACTGTGTTCGCTTCAATGAATTTGATACAAGGTTTTTTGTCCAATAAAATGTGTCAGCCTGAAATGTCGTAAAGCTGTTTTAATATAGCAGCATATGAACAATTTTTTTTTTGTTTTCTGGGTTATACCTTCAAAAGGCGCCTGGACTTTTGGAAAAAAGACCAAGGAGTGTGGAATTTTTACCTCACTAAAACCACTCCGGTTATCACCATCAGCACATTGAAGGGGCCCCGGTACCTCTTAAAAGACCACTCCGAAACCCCCTCTATGCAATGCCTGTTATGGCACATCCCTGGGGACACTGTAAAGGGCCTCTGGGACCTTATTACTACGCCTCCGCTGTCCGTCCGTCTGTCTGTCAGCGGGCTGTATCTCATGAATCGTAATAGGTAGACAGTAGAAATTTTCACAGTGTGTGTATTTTTGTTGCCGCTATAACAAATAACAAAAATAATAATAATAAGGTACATGATAGTATTGAATCTTGTACGATAATACAGAACCCTTCATGGGCGTCCGACTCGCACTTGGCCGGTTTTTATTATTATTTTTACTATTCTGTTTTGTTGTTCTGCTAACATCTTGTGCGCCTTAAGATTTGTGCTAAATAAGAGTATTTTCTAACTCTTCCTTTTCTTTCACCGGTCAATATTCAAGGTTGGGTAACGCTTGCCGTAATCGGTCTGTGAATCTATCTATACTATAATATAATAAAGTTGAAGAATTTGTTTGTTTGAACGCGCTAATCTCTGGAACAACCAGTCGGATTTGGAAAATTATTTTTGTATGTGATAGCCACATTCCTGAGGAAGGCTATAGGATATACGGGAACGGGAAAAACGGGATATGCGCGTACGAAGTCGCGGGCAAAAGCTAGAGTGTGTCGTGTCCCAGCCGAGATTTGAAGATCGTTGTAACAGGTAGCCAGATGCACGATTATCCAACTAACAGTCTTGCCTCAGATCGTGTTAACGAGAAACTGGGTCAGTTGGTTAGTTTGCTCCATATAAAATACTGGTATTTAAGAACATTCAGTTGGACTGGAAACCAACGGAAGGAGAACGCTAGGCAGAATTCATTTTTTAATGAAGTATCATGTATTTTTAAGTTCTTTGATTGAGACACAACTCGAGGGGCAATTCTCGAAATCTTCACTCACTCAATCACTAGCAAACTGTCAAAAACTCCTTTAATTCATTTTATTTTTAAGTTTTTAATATTGAGTGTCGTTGAGCAACTTAAAGAACGCTTTTTATATACGTAAATTGGCCTTTACATCCTCGCTCGGTCCATCAAGTTAGATCCTAAATGTTCTTTCCAAGCATTTGTATACAAAATGTTACAAAAACACTGTTGTTCCTTGAAGAATTGTAGAATCGATATCCGTTGGTAATTATGGAAGTGATTTATGAAAATTTTTCAATCACAAAAATCTAAATAAATATTAAATCATTAATATTTAATCATTTTGGCCTCGCACAGATAATTATTATACTGTTTAGTTATTAATTTTATTTTACTGGTTTGTTTGTCTTGTGCGAGTCCCAAATATACATTTTTTCTTTCTTTATACCTAAAACGCCACTAGGTCATGCAATACAGATCATTAAATATTTTTTTCAATGTTGCGAATTTCAAAGTAATCTGACAATATTTTGGCCAAAACTTGTGTTTTTTTTAAAATAGGTATTGGCTCCTACATAATTATTCACTTCTTTAAGGAACTACAGGGTTTTTGTTACAATGACATATTGTATTTATATCTCTCCATCGCGTGCTTAGCGTGTATTCGAGTATCTCTCAAAGATGAACACAATTATTTATCTTAAGCTAAGCGAAGAAAACTTAGTTGGGAAAAAGCTATCTTCCGCGTAATACTCTAACAAAACCCTCAAATTTAATTAAGCTATTTTTAGGTATTATCATGGTATTTTTATAAAACTTTCATGTCAAAATGCAATTGCAGATAAACTCAAAATCACTCTTTTTAACTTGCTTAGTACACCGTAAATTCTTTATGAACGAAGTCACTATGGCGTACCGTAGGTACGCCATAGTAGTGTTCGAAAAGTATCATGTGGGTAGCCACATGATACTTTTCGACAAGAGTCTCCTTGATATATATTTAAAATGCCATCACTTAAGGAAGATATTTTTGGCGCATAACCTACGCATGCAAAGTTGCCTTTTATACAGCCTTCTTTTACTACCTACATAAGTTCGTTGACCCCTAATGGACGGAATATTTTCTTGTTCTCATTTCTCTCTGACGTCCAGTTTCCAGCCAGACCTGTGCAAAGAAATCGTTACCTAGCTTGTATTGTTAATCTGTTTGTTTGTCTGTCCGGTAGAACGACATGCGGCCGGTCTCAATAACGTCTCCTTTGACCAACTGTCAAATTAGCAACCAGCAGTAGCTGAAACGTCATGTTTGCCTTTCAAGCATGACGTTAAAGCTACTGTTGATAGCTAATTTGTGAAGTTATTTAAATTGGCCGACAGAGATAGGATTTTTTAAGATTGGTGTGCTGGATGCAGTACGAAACCTTAATAATAATAATAGAACAGCGTCTCAAAGATGCTTGATTATGAAAAATTTTAATCGTTTTCACAGAATTAACGGCTCGCTTCCTGGTATGTAGGACTTAAACACACCCAAGTAGCAAATAATGTGAATATTAAACATTACAATAGAGGTAAAATAAGTATCTTTCGAAAAAATAAAAGCGTAATATTTAGCAATGCTATGTAAAATAACAAATATTTCATATTTGACTGTTCCACAGACCTTCGCTCCTACCTAATGCTACCATAAACATACGACAAATGTGCTGTATAGTGTAGCAGAGGCTGTATAGTGAAACCACATAATGACAGAAGGTGTGTCAATTAATTAAAACAATGTAGTATTGCTTTTTATGAACACTGAAGAACTGTGTTCTTTTTCCCACCATAATTCATCGGACATCGGGCGCGGACTGCAGTGATCAATCTGAAAATCGGCAGTGATGATGATGATGATGATTTCGGACTCAGGTTAGCCGCTGTTAAAATAATCTGATCCTAAGGGGATTCCATATGGCCATTCTACACCCATCCCAAAGGTAGTGCCAGTGTGGAGCCCCTTCACAAGACATGCGTCGCTTACTTTGTTGCCCAGTTTGTATTCCTGGGCTTAAACGAGGCCAATGACACAGCTGTACAAGTTGCTTACTGATGGTCGAACAAAATTTAATTTGAGTCAATCGACACCAAATAAGAATAACTGATTTCTTCCTGCCGGAGCTCGTGGTTAAATAATAACAGCCGCGCGGTCCGTTCTTGAGGTTAAGCGACGTTTGTCAAGGACGGTCAATGGATGGGTGACTATAAATTCCGATACTCCCCGTGATTCGGCAAGCACGTTANACTCCTCCGTGCTTCGTTAAACCGTTGGTGCCGGCTGTCATTTGTAGATCTGTGGCAATCGTCACGGATTATCAGAAGTCAGAAAACCTGCCCCAGCCTTGCCACGAAGTACCGTGTTACCCAGTTAGTGGGTTGTGGAGGTCTGGTAGGCAGCCGCTCCACGTAAAATACTAGTATTCAGCTGAATCCAGTTTGACTAGGAGCCGACCCCAATATAGTTGGGAAAAGGCTAGGGAGATGATGACTTCTTCCTGCCAACCAAACAGTCCACACTGGAATAGCTCCCCAAGAGACAGCTCAGGATTGCTGATGCATTTGTGCCGCCTGCTGGGATAGGTTTACTTAAAAAGCTTCAGGCTCTTCCCACAAAAGATCAGTCCGGACGCTATCCTGCATTTTGTTACAACGGACTTTATTATTTGAGATGTGTGCTCTTGTCTCTAGTCTAGGTCAGAGATGACAGAGACAAAGTCGACGATGGAGCGAGCTAAACCAGAAGAAGCCTGTTCATTCTTTCTGAAGAGATTTAGGGTTGTTTGCATTCGGAGACACAGACGCAGGCATAGAGTTCCCTGCCAGGGTTGCGAAATTTGTTCGAAAGAGTCACCGCGGCCCTGGAACGCAAAGGGCTTTAGAAGGAACACGGATGGGTTTTAGTCAGCAAGAGTCTGACACGCCCTTCCGCACCCAGAGCGGAAGAAGTCATTTGATGATTTCCCATCCTTAAAAAAAAGGCAGAGTTTCACTCCTTTGCTGTGCGCATTATAAAAGACGTTTGGAAACGCTTAGTTCGACTTTGAAAAGACAAGCAGAATAATTATCTACAGAAGAACATAAATATAGACAAAAGCACAAAGTCAAAGGCTCCGTTTCGAATTTACAATCACTTAAGCCTTTAAATTCGTAATGAAAACTGATTTTTTCGGGAAAAATAAATTTCCTGCTTGAAAATTGTCAACCGTACTTTGCTCGGCATTCCGGATACCTACCTTCCTATACCTACATACTTGGGTTACATAGGTTGTAATCAAAGTGAAATAACCTGTTGAGATGGGTACTTGAATGTGTGCCGGTTGTTAAACTGTTGGAATCTCTGCTCTTTTATTTTACACTGGCTGTCGCCCGCGGTTTCACCCGCGTAACTCTCGATCCCGTGGGAATATCGGGATAAAAAGTATCCTATGTGTTAATCCAGGTCATAAACTATATTTGTACTAAATTTCATCCAAAGCAATTCAGTAGTTTTTACGTGAAAGAGTAACAAACATCCATCCATCCATCCATACTTACAAACTTTCGCGTTTATAATATTAGTAGGATTATTTTATTGATCTTGCCTTGTAAGTTAGTTCGTTAGTATGAAGGATTGTAGGGTTCAAACTGAATTTTAAAACAAAATATTTTTTCTAACCAAACCAATTGAGCAGAAATTTTGTTGACACGTTTGGTTGGATGACAATGCATGGTGAGCTAAGTGACGTCACTCCAAATCTAATATGGCGGTCTCCAAAAGATGGGGACTTAATAAAGTCATAATAAATTATGGCTTTTAAAAAGCTAGTAAACTAGTTTCTTCTCTGCAGGAGAAGGCGCTTCTATTTCAAAAGTGCGTGGTTTGTGACAACAGTTCTGTGATTGATCTAAAGTAAATGCAACCAACTGTAACAAACAGCTTGAGAAGTAATTTGCTGAGATTTTTTTTGTTTTCCTATTTTTTTAAATAAATCTTTGTCCAGTAGTGGCCCAGTGCCAATGGATGGCTTTTCTGATAAAGAATCTGAAGGACAATGTTTCACTTCTATACCGCCGTGTTGCACCATCATGGCGCATTGGGTGTATGTACCGGTGCGTCAGGTGAGTGCAACAGATATATGAATTAAAAAAAAAAAAAAACTTTTATTATTTTTGTACTAACATAGCTCATAAGTTTGTATAATACTAACATAATATGGATTAAGGTCTGAATTAAAGTTATTTTTTTATTTTTTACCACACAGCCAAATACAATTTTAATAAGAACATGCGTCACAACTCAATCCCAAAGATAAACACAACATAATTTTGTGAGATAGAAAATTCAGGAACAGTTAGCTCAGAGCTTACCGGAAACAAACAAACAACGAATCTAATCCTAGTGAATTGAGCTACCTTAGTTAAAGAAACAAAGACAAAGATACATAAAAAGACAATTTTGAACGCAAGCATCGGACCAAAAGACACATTGTATAAAAACTTTGAGATTGTTATATTTCTATATTTGCAGACATAATCTCACGTTCTTTTGAACGTATTACCCAAAAGTTTTCTGAAGCCATATGAAAAATACCTTAACCATCGTGCTTGGTATGATACTCTCATCCAGCGGATTCCCTGAGCACAGGTTGGCCGATGTGGCGACACTGGGGGAGGCCATATCCAGTAGTGGATGTCTTTCGGCTTAAATGATGATGATGATCAAACAAGGGCATACTATAACCTGAATTATAACATGGGATGCTTTAAGCCCGGACCATGTTCCCTTGGTATGATTTTAGAGCATTCAGAAGCTTGTCATTTTAAAAATCCTTAAATAATTTTCTTTCTTTCCAGTTTTCCCCACCCAACCATGAGCTGTTCCCGGACCGTAGCGTTGCTGGCCGCGTTGTGCCTGGTGGTGGGTGCCACCTCTTCCCCTGTCAGACGGTCTCCAGACCTCGAGGCGAGGCGCAGAAGTGCCATCGACAGGAGTATGATCAGGTTGGTAACCGTATCATGACACATGTCAATATGGGTGGCAAAAGAGGGTATCAGTCATCAGGATTGTTATGACTGTTCGTATATTTGTCCAACCTCTACCGATTCAAATCATTGATCAAATTCCAACTTTTACAATTTTGGTTTAGGTACTACAAGCATTTATTTCATAATATGAACGGGCAATCAGGGTTAGAAAACCTACTTTCATTGCGATATTATTAACACTTTTAAGATTATCAATTTTTTGCTGAGCAGCATTTGAAGACGGTCTAGATACACAGAATATCCCACTTTAAACTCCTTCAAAATTCTTCCTTTGCTACTTTAATAACACTTCCCTCATTCCTCAACAGATTTGGCAGATCATACCCCGCAGAACCTTCAGCAGCTGACCTCAGAGAAGCATTCCAGCGATCCACTCGACGCGCCGACAGCTTCCTCCGTTTCGGTCGCTCCCAGCCCCTCACCCTCTCCACCGACGACCTGGTTTCTCTTCTACGAGCATACGAAGAAGACTATGACACCCCCATGACCAAGAAATCAGCAAGCTTCGTCCGTTTCGGACGGGACCCCAGCTTCATCCGCCTTGGACGTTCTGCCGAAGACGACAAGAGCTCTTTCGAGCAGAACTCTGAATTAGCCGTCAGTGGATACCCGCAGAGGAAAAGCCGGGCGAGGGACCATTTCATCAGGCTTGGAAGGGACAGCGAAGAGGTCAATGAGAATGAATTTGAGGAAACCGAAGAGAGCAGAAGGAAGAGGTCCGCCGAAGCGTGTCACGACTGCCAGTCGTAATCTCTTTGTTACGTTAACATTGCTGTGCTAACCGCTGTATGAGATTTTTAATGGTGTTCTTAACGGGTAATGGATAGCAGTTCCTTAACAAACACGAAGTTGATTTCATGATTTGCATACTTGATTATTTGCCACAATTTTCGGTAGTGATTTCAATATATTTATTTTAAACTGCTATCTGAAATGCCTGTATTTTTATCTGTCAATTTTAATACTGTAAATTGTGGAGTAAGTGGACGGTGCGTATCTCATACTGCGGTTTTCCATTGTATGTATTACATTTCTTCTACCCAAATATTTTGGACGGGCTAAAGATTTCTAATGAGGCTAAACTATGTGGTGCATTGATGTTTTAAAAAAAAAGTATAAAAAATGGAATAAGTATTTATAGGTTTTAAAATTTAGAAAAAAAAAACAGTTACATTTTAACAATATTTTACTCATAAAAATATTTATCTCAAAGCATTATACGCTTGTAATATTTTGATCTCAAATATATTAATATTTTAAAATTACTTTCTTGATGTAGTTATAACCACTGGCAGTTGAGAAGTGGGTCTCAAAATGTAAAAATAGTTTATTAAATATATTTATAATTATTTATATTTGTTTACTTAAAGTCATTTAATTTTCCTAAACTTTTTCTCAAATGTAAATGAAAAAAAAAAATAGTACATTTAAAGTGTAAGCATCTGAAATATAGGCTGGGTGTTATTTCAATTTCGGATGCCCACACTTACGCATAGTTACATAAAAAATAATTATTCAAAGTATGTATTTAAAATGTTACATTGATGTTAATAAAATAGTATGTATTGAATTGTTGCAATACTAAATAAATAAAGCATTGTATAATGATTGAAGATTCATTTCATATTTTATTTAAATAATAAAATGGAGTTTATCGATAAAGTTTTGATCACTTCATAATTCCCTCCTTAACTTCCTGTAAATTATATTCCAAATACCGTTAAATTCAAAGGGTACATTACTTAATTATTCATGAGGAAATAACGCAACAAAAAAATGAGGAAAATATCGTCCTACTTTTGATGTTAAAATATAAGCTTTCGTAATAGATTTTGATGTTGAGGAATACTAATGCCCGCCCTCAAGGGAATTATTGAGATTTTTTTGCGAAAAGGTACATAATTAAATGGCTTGCTTTTACAGAGTCAGTTGTGTTATGTGACGTGAAAGGGGAATTATAGAAAGGTTGACTTTTAATTTCAACCTTACAGAAGGGGAAAGTACTAAAGAACTGCTAACACTGTCGTTTAGGGTTTAGTTAAAGAAAAATAAAGTTGTGTATGTGGGTGGGTATTGTGGCAGTTAAATAGTTTTTCTTCTTCTTCATTAATATGAATACACATAAATCACAACAAACAGATATGTAAGAACAGAATCGAAGTCACCAACATCAAATTGGACACGCCATTTAAAAAGGCCTCAAGTCCTTGAAATAAAACCACAGGCTTAACAAGAAAGTTTCATACTCTCGTTCGCCAGCAAGCCAACATAAGTTAAACTTAAGACATACTGATTTATAAGAAGGTAGGTAGCGGACTCACGCTAGTGCTACTTATAGATATTAATATAAAATAAAACTATGTTTAAGATTTAAACTTCATAATTTATTTGGCATCTGCCTTCCACGAACGCTGGTACCGGAGTCCCCATAAAACAAAACATATTTTCATATTCCTAATTCAAATTCTCTTTTACTTAAGGCCAACCGCATCCAAAGGGCCACCTTGTCTGCCAGAGACCTGGAGCCAAGAAGATCCTCCTGACAGTACGATATTGTTACAAAACCTACCTAGAAGTTAATACCTAAAAGGAAAACAAGCCTATTAATATTTCACTTTCTTACTAAACTTAACCTTTACAAAAAGTGAACATAATTATCTGAACAGAATCACGCGAAGTAAAGATTCTACATTTAATTAAAATAATTTTAATTGCGTCTTAATGAACGCAGTCGGTAATGAGCAATTTGATATATCAAGTCTTTTCAACATGCCCTAAACTTACTTAACGAATATAACGCTAACTTTATTTAAGAGGTATATTTGGGATTTGTATTCGAGGGATGAGCTCGTGGCTAAATAATAACAGCCGCACGGGTCGATCTTCAAGGTTAAGCAACGCTTGCCGAGGTTGGTCTGTGGATAGGTGACGATCTTAACATACCGAGACTCTTCCGTGCCTCGGAAAGCACGTTAAGCCGTAGGTCCCGGCTGTTATTTGTAGATCTTTGGCAGCCGTTACGGATAGTCAGAAGCCAGAAAATCTGACACCAGTCTTACCAAGGAGTACCGTGTTACCCTGTTAATGGGTTGTGGAGGTCTGGTAGGCAGCCCCTCCACGTAAAATACTGGTATTCCGCTGAATCCGGTTTGTCTGGAAGCTGACCCCAATATAATTGGGAAAAGGCTAGGCAGATGATTTGGGATTTGTATTCAGTTACTCTTAAAACAAAAGCTACAAAACTTTACCTGCCACGACTCTTACATACTCCATATGCTTCTTTTACGCTCATACATCTAGCCAGACACCCACTATTTAGGAATACAAAGCGGACAGGGCGCGCGGCCAGGGCGCTGACGAGAAAAATGTATGGCATTAAAGGAACGAAAATTATCCGCCCGACGCTTGCTCGAGCCAGCCCGCGCCGCTGACACTTTTTTTTTTTCAATGAAATGGCTTTTTCCGCTTAGGGTGGAGCGGAAGGGCGTGTCAGACTCTTACTGACTAAAACCCATCCGTGTTCCTTCTAAAGCCCTTTGCGTTCCAGGGCCGCGGTGACTCTTTCGAATAAATTTCGCAAGTCTTTGAATGTTACTCAAGTAGCCACACGAGAGAATAGTTTTCAAATTAATTTGGTTGTGCAAAGTAATTTTAAGAGTAATTAATCTGCGCAGCCTTTTCCCAACTATGTCGGGGTCGGCTTCCAGTCTAACCGATGCAGCTGAGTACCAGTATTGTACATGAAGCGACTGCCTATCAGACCTGCGCAACCCAGTAACTGGGTATATCTATGTGTAAATCGGGCTAATTTCCGCAACTCCACGACTAAGCGCGTATTTTGCGTCAGTAACTGGGTAACACGGTACCTCTTGGCAAGACTGGTGTCAGATGTCCTGGCTTCTGACTGAATGTAAATGATTTACAAATGACAGTCTTCACAACGTGCTGCCCGAGTCACGAAGGAGACTCGGGCAGTTAACAAACCATGGATTCAAAGTCAAAGTCAATTCATTTATTTCAACTAAACCATTAAAAGGCACTTTTGAACGTCAAATTTAAATCAAAATATTAAAGTGACTCTAGTTGTCCATTCGCAAAAAGTAGATTCTTATGGAGAAGAACGGACAAGAAACTCCGTAGTTACTATTTTCAAATATAAGTTTTACAATATTTTGAATACATACATTGATGAATTGATTATATTATATCAGGACAATGCACCCAACATAAAACTAATATACAACACGTACGAACTAATATACTTAAAAAAGACGGCGACGTAAGACTGGTGGATGCCAAGCTTCACAGCTTGGCTCATCGCCGCAAGGTTGCCTGCTTGTCGATCTTTTACAGATTGTACTTCGGGGAGAGTGTCCAGGAACTCCACGACCTCGTCCCACCGGCCCCCTTCTACCATCGGGCATCTAGACGCAATGCAAGTTACCATCCCTACCTTGTTGCTATTCCACCAATTCGCACTAAACGTTTCCAAACGTCTTTTATAATGAGCACAGCAAAGGAGTGGAACTCTCTGCCTGCGTCTGTGTTTCCGAAAGCATACAACCCTAATCTCTTCAAAATTAGTGTGAACAGGCTTCTTCTGGGTAAGCTCGCTCCATCGTCGACTTTGTCTCTTTCATCTATGACCTAGACTAGAGTCAAGAGCAAACCCATATTTAAAAAAAAAAGAACATTCAAAGACCAAATGCAACAAAATACTTTAACTCCTATCCTATTGGTGTCCAAGAAGTACGTGGTCATATTTAAGGGTGGTGTTCTGTAGCTTCTACAGAGTGAAGAAACAATATATAAAAAAGACCTTTTTCAAAAACCCGACCTCGAAAAACGACTAAATAGTTCCAAAAAAATCACTTTTCAAGCAGTCTGTTGCAGTCGGTCGCAAAAAAATCTGTGATTGAAGTACAATAAACACCACTTACTCATTCAGACAGCTTTAAACCCTCTTCTTATGTTTATTATTGTTTTGTTTCCATGTTGTCGCTGTCAGTCAGTCGATCGTCATGTCATAGACAACTGCTGAACTGTGTTCTGTTTTGTCTGTGGTGTGACCAGAGACACATTTTAATTAATGTCCGGTCCTGACATGGGCTGACAGTGATGTGGTTTTTTTAATTTTTTTATTAATTTTTGTTATAATTATTGTAGTTGATAACTTTTTTAGTTTTTAGTGTTTCTGTGCGTTTTTTTCGGCAGAATAAACTGACTTTCTTTCTTAACTTTTTCGTCGTTTTATGCGGTCGGGTTTAAAAAAAAAATATTTTTTATTTTAATATTTTTTCCTAATTGTATAGCAGGTACTAAACACTTCCCCTAAATATGAACACGCACTTCTGGAACACCCTGTAGATACCTAGTAGGTTCCTATTTAGTTGAATTTGATATTGAAGTACCTCAATGTCTGAATATAAAATACGAATTCATGTCACGTTCACCTTCTTTACACATAGGACGTGTGAAGTTTGACCACAAAAGACGTAACGAAGGACCTGCAAAACTGCAGAAATATTTGGACGTACTTTTCTAACTTTATTCAAGTATTGATTCGACCACTTCTATCTAAACTAACGGAATAAGAAATTCTTTCTAGGCGAAAGTTATAAAAATCTAGCGTTCTTCGTCTATAACACATGGTCAGTTTTTACTTTGAGATATACACACACAAATTTCCGCGTACATCAAGCTACCCAAAACTCACAAATTTTCCCAATCAACCTTGAACCAAATGCTTAATCGATAAAGTTGAAATCCATTAAAGAAATTTGGCAGATGTTATAGATTGTTGTGCTGGCGTTGGTACATGAGTCAGCCTCATCCAAGTTCTTTCTACCCACGATGGCAACTATGCCGTCTGCCCATCTCATCGCCGCGCCGGACGACCGACACTTATGCCAGTCCGCAGATGCCACTCTGTCACCGCCATACTCCACCGGACATCATCTATCCTTATTAGGACTCGTTAATTGAGGTTAGTGTAGCTTTTATCTTTTCGTTCATGTTAACAGATCCTTTAAAACCGAACTGGGAAAAGGATCATCTATTAAATGATAATAATTTATTTTGTAATTAGGTTGAAAATAACGGTTTTACATGTTAATATTTTTGGTAATTTTAGACTAGACGAGGCCGGTGTTTGCTGACTATCCTGACAAAAAACACCCAAACAAACTCAGAGGTCAAAGTCTCTTGTAAACTCCATACAATCGGTCAAATAATAAGATAGGATTTATAATTGTTTCAAAATATTCCTGTGAACCAATAGTGCCAGTGTTTTTATTTATTGTCGTATTGATGTCTCCATATTGTATATGAATTGTGTAGGTTAATGTCTGAGGTTGCCTTTTGAGGAAATTACCACACATATTGAGTTGTGGCGCGGGATGTAAAACAGCATTTGTGCGGTGGAATGTCACTTCTATTCCAGCATATTCTATGTTAGGAACCCCGTTATAGGTATGTGTGAACATATCAAGGGTCACTTCAACATCTGCTACTGAATATAGGCCTAATGATTACCACTATTATGAAGTTTCTTGCGGGAAATATTCCCTAGTTTTTGTTTTATGTAAAGTGGACGAAGGAGGCATGAATAGGTATGAATGAACGGGGTAATAATTAGGTCCTACTATTTAATGGACGTTCCAAAGAGTTGTGTTGTAAAAAATAAATTATAAAGAAACAAAATTGATGTGTGTGAGTGTGATTTTTAGGATTTGAAGTACTGAGACGATTATGAAAATTATTTCAGTCATTATACCACGAAAGTTTTTTTTTTATAATTGTTGATTACCTACTTTCAGAGATTACTTAAGAAACAATTTTATCTGCTCATAACAGCAGAAGAAAAATTTAATTTTAAGAGTTTTCATCAAAGGGTTATCATATACATCCTAGCAACCCTTTAATGAATTAAAAGTTTTTTTAATGTATCTTGAAACGCATAGAGAGAGGAAAAAATTGCTCCCACTTCCTCTTAACTTTTTTTCGAAAAAGTTCTCAACTATCTTTTTCGACCTAGGATTAAACGTATGCGTATCAGTTCATTCGTTTCCAAAAATAAGACTTTCTAGTTTGTATAAAAGTTTTTATGGCACTTTCTGAAGATACATAGTGGCATCGCCTTGTTCTTACTCTTTCTCGCTGGTCGGTTCTTCATGTCTGCAGACCAAAATCAAAATCCTTGATTTCAGATATACCATTTACAGGCACTTTTGAATTGTCAAGTACTGTCAGTCAAATAGAGGAAGCTATTTCTGCCGCACTAGCGAACAGAGCAGCAAGCTGTTCTGCAGCAAAACACAGTCACCGACTTTACCTCCAGCGCGGCAGTTGCGATCGCGGTCATGGTGGAATGGACAAATTGTCTCCATCGGCTTCTATTAGTAGTGGCAATTTTAGTAACTGAATAAAATTTCGGTGTTTCTACATCTTTGAGGTGATCAGACCATCTATATCTGCCAGGGTTGCGGAATTTGTTCGAAAGAGTCACCGCGGCCCTGGAACGCAAAGGGGTTTAGAAGGAACACGGATGGGTTTTAGTCAGTAAGAGTCTGACACGCCCTTTCGCTCCACCCAGAGCGGAAGAAGTCATTTGATGATTACCCATCCTTAAAAAAAAAAAGACCATCTATTTAGTTGGGATATTAAGTTGGGGAGCTAGCTACTCCGTTGGTCTCGTTCGTCCGTAAGTCCTGGGTTCGAGTTGGGCAAGAAGTGTAATTGGGTTTTCCCAATAGGAATTTCTCAGTGACAGTCTCGGAAAGCACATTAAGCCGTTCTGGTGTAGGAGCGCCAGATCTCTATGAGATCTAGCGCATAATATGAGAGTGATGGAAGAGGGAGTGCACCTGTGTTTGCGGACGCACTTATGCACTATATTATGTCCCGCACCGATCGCTAGTCTCGGTTGAGATTGGCCGCCATGGCCGCAATCGGTCAGGAGGACTATATTGGGGAGCGGCGTCTGGGTCTTTTTCCCTCCATATTTCCAATGAATCAATTCATCAATCAATTTGCAGTAAAGCGATTCAATAACAGTCTCACTGTGAGAATTTAGGTGAAGTTATCTTCAAGTGAGCTGTCAATCCATGGCCTCAATTGGAATGACAACTCACTTTACTTTAGTCACTTCATACCCACTTCACCTAGGTTTTTTTACCAAAATCGACCGGCAGACAGCCACAATACAATGTTAATCTTACAAAACAGCAGCAACAAGACGTAAAAGCGATAACTAAGCGTCGTATGTCGGCAGTAACATAAAGCACAATATTATGTCTCTGTTAAAGGTTTAATTGGCGCTTGTGCTGTGTAAATATCGTATGACGTGCAGTTAGCAGTTTATACCTCTCTTGTTGATCGTTACGCTCAATTGTTGCTAGGTTTTGGGAAAATGTTTTTTTAGGTTGACCGATGAGATGGTGAAAACCGCGGGAATTTGGTGGATGCGTCAGATATGGTGATGTTGGGAGGAGGCAATCCTGCGACTGAAATGATGATTTGTTCTGTCCATGTTTTGTTTATGTTATGTGTCAAAGTACAAAAAACTTTTTTTCAAAATAATGCAACCGACTTCCAAATAAAAAACACTGCCAAGTACCTATTAAATAACTTGAATTTCTAAAGACGGCGTTTAATTGGCGCTTGTACTGTGTAAGTATCGTATGGCGTGCAGTTACGTGTAATTCTCTTGTTGATCGTCACGCTCAATTGATACCGAAAAAATCGATGAGGTTTTGACGGCCGCCAAAAGACGATGAATGCGACATGCACTGGAGTGGTAGATGTAGCAACGTTGGGGGGAAGCCTATGTCCAGTCGGTCGACGAGGTGAGCTGTCAATCCATATAATCAAGATGGAATGACAGCTCACTTCGTAATCACGTGAAATCTTGATTATATGGCTTGACAGCTCATCTCGTGTTCACTTCACCCAAGTCTTCACTTCGACATGTTTACGGAATCGATCGGCAGTAGTGGAGTTCAGTGGACGTTGACGTGATATGTTGATTTTTTGTTTGATAGAAGGACCGATACAATGTGGTTGGAAAAGGTGTTTGTGGTTATAATATTGGAGCGCTGTATACCAGTTAAATATTTGCAACACCTTATAAACATGTTAAATGCAAATAAATAGATAGTAATCTAATTTGATTTGAGCTTGATTAAAATCCGCATATTGTGTTATTGGTTGAATTTAAGACTTTTACTATACAGAGAAAATAGTGCAGTGCGCAACTAGAAAATATTTGTTTATTAGCGTTTATCATCGATGATCTATTTTCATCTTTGTTTATAGGCTGTGTAGTACGCAAAATTTCTATCAGTCTCCTTAAATCGGATATAAAAGTTCAGGCAAACAGGAGAACAAGGTACTCGCTACACCGAGTCTAGGATCCAGAAAGACGAAACGTTTTTCAACTTTATTAAAACTTCAATGGACTAGAAAATGACCTCTGCCGGCCCGGTGCCTGAGTTTAGTCACCTGTAAGCGACGTAGCAATGAAGCCTTCATAGAAATATTTAAAAGTTGGACGTAGTAGTTATGTAACATTTTGTTTTTCATTGACTCTTGTTCGTAGGGTATTGACAATTTAGGTAGTTGTGTGAGTTGGGTCAGTGAAGTCACTGTAGTGGATGGAAAACAAGAACACGTTGCGCTACCTACGAAATAAGTGCTACGCGCTACGAGAGTGCTACGAAAATTCCTTGAGTGCTACGAACATACTACGAAAAATCTACGGCCATGCTACAAACCCAGTACAGACGTGCTACGGTCGTATTACCCTTACTGCGATACCCTTCAGGGTTAAATTTTTTATTTCTCTGACTTTAAGGAAATATAAAACACTTGCTCCTGTCAGCGGCTTCGCCCGAGTGACATTCGAAAATTATCACAAGGGAACATATTGCTAGGATAATAAGTATAATCCAGAATATGATATACCATGCCAAGTTTCATCCTCATCCATTCAGCCGTTAGGACGTGAACAGGTAACAGTCAGACAGACAGAAAGACAGAGTTACTTCCGCATTTATAATATTACTTTGGTTTGATGTATTCTGCCTTAAGACAGATAAAAACGGTCAAACGACATAACAGTTTTATTCCTCTGATAAAAGATATGTTTCCATAGACGTAAAAAAATCTGTAATTGTTTTTACAATACCTTTTTAAACTGATTGGAAATTACAAAATCAATTTAGTATGTCCCTTATCTAACATCTCCCGCTTGCTTTGAAAAGAAAAAATCTTGGTTCTTCAATTACATTTTCACTGAAGATTGTTTTTATTTTAATTAACAATTGATTCGATTGTCAATGTTTTTAATTTGTTTTTTGTTTGTATTGTCTCGTGGTGTCGCAGAAAACGTTTCTTTTGACCCTGACATAGATGTATAGAAATGGTAAGAAATATTATGTTTTGTTAAAAAATATTTATGTTATCTTCTACAGGTATCTAAGCCGAAAGTCGTCCACTGCTGGACATAGATCGGTCCTGTGTGGTTCGCATCCAGCTGATTCCCGCGGAGGATTTTCAACGGATTTGTCTGGCCTCCCTTACCCAGTTACTGGGATACAAATACTGGGATAAGACTAATTGCTACACTTTCAGTATTTTGACCCATAAGGAATGCTAAAAGTTCGTGTTTATTTTTTATTTTTATGCACGATCTTTCTAAGCTAATTGCCACTTTATTATTAATTTATTTCAGTCAATCCAAACACTTGCTATATTTTCAAAAGCTGTAACACCCACCCTGTAACGTTCAGTATATAATTATAACAACATAATAAAAAATGTTGTAATAACACTTTCTCTAACGTTCGTTTAGTATAATTATTCTTATTTAGTATAAATTATATTGATCTAACCGCTGAACGAAGAGTAGCTGCGCTAGCTCGGGAACTTAGAGCACCCCGACACGAATAAGTTAGGTTCGAAGAGCTTGCGTTCAGGAGCTAGAGCGAGCGAGCGAAGCAAGCGAACTTAGCTCCCGCGATCCCATTCATGTTAGGTTCCTTTAAACTCTGCAGGCAGAACTAGGAACCACGCGCAGCGGGCTCCGTCGACTTCCCTTGGTCACGACCGTAATTTAAGCCAAATGAACGTCATTAGATCTGTGGCATTTCCAAACGCCACAAATCTAATCTATAAGAAAGCAGGACGCATTTACTAATTCCATGCATGAGTTTTATGGCTTAGGTTGATGTTTCGAAAGAAATTTTATACAATAAGAACATTATAACTTTCAATCATTGGTTTATATGTATGATAATTATATCATCTGAAGCTTATATGAAATGAGATTATATCTGTTGGATGTATAGTTGATCATAAGGTTGTTATAACAATAGATTATAGCAAACGAAAAATTATATAACACATTAAACACCCGTCAAGTAAATATCGCAGTCAGCAATAAGACCGCCATTGTACCTATAGAATCTAGTTTGTGTAAAAGAGTTGTACCAAAAATAGTTATTATTTCTGGTTTACAAAGAACCATTTTTTAATTGTTTACTTTATTTCCAATTGTATACTTAGAATGAGAAATATGTCTGGTTTGGTAATTAGTACTTTTAAATAAAATAGGGATTATTTTAATCACATCTTAATAAAGCCACTTGAAAGGGTCAAAACAACACTTGAATCATGAATATATTCAATTCATAAATAGAAATCCATTATTATGGAAATAGGGGGAAAACTGGGCATGATTATAATTTCGTTGAAAAAGTTTGTATTTGTTTGGACAAAGTTATTTGTAGGTTTTTGCTGTTTAATCAATGTGTGTTTGAATTGATTGGTTGATTTGAGTTTATTTGAAATTAACTAACAACATCAATTATATTACAAAAATGTTTTGTGGTAGACTATCGCATTCACTAGCTGTCTTTTTTAAAATGGAAGTGTTAGTCTGGATGATAAGGACTGTTTTACCAGAAGTTCAACTTTTAACTGAAGAATAAATTCTGCAGTTTGGAATCTATAAACAGCAAATAAAAATCGCTGTTTGCCTCTGTCACTTATGCCGCTTATTTCGTTTAAACAACGATTTTGATACACTTTGAACCCGTGCAAATCCGAGGCCGGACGCTAGTATCACTACATATTATAAAACAAATTCCTCCGCCGCGTCTGCCTGTCTGTCTGTTCGCGATAAACTCAAAAACTACTGCACCGATTTTCATGAGGTTTTCACCAATGGATGGAGTTATTCATGAGCAAGGTAAAGGTGTATAATTCGTCCCGAAATTCTTACGGAAACGGGAAAAATGGGAAGTGCGCGTACGAAGTCGCAGGCAAAAGCTAATATCCTATATACAAAATCGGTCAAATCTGATAATTCAAACTGGTGGCAGTTTGATTTATCAGATAAAGTTATCTCACTAAAAAAAAATCTTAAGAGCGGTTTTTAGATTTCTTTTTATTATTTCAGCCGTTTTTGAAATAGCCCTACCCTCGTAATATTTAAGCCACCGTGTATTGGACCGGAAATTAAACGTCACTAGCGAAATATGGGAGTTCTGTACATCCCTGCCTAGCCTTTCATAGAATATAGGCGTGATATCCTAGTCCGAACTAATATCTATACTAACGTAATATAAGGTTAAGGTTATATAATGAAGGTTATATAGCCAATTTGACGGAATACCTTATCGATGTTTTCTCTATGAGTGCTTCATACAGACGTTCCCTCTTCAAACAGTGCGAACAATGTACGTCTTAATAGCTCAAATTGTTTTGTTTTAGTAGTGTTCAGGATATAGGTATACTGGACCCACTTTTTAGTTATTCTTTTTGTCTCTAATATTCATTATGTTCAATGTCATGCATGAAATTCCTATGGTAAACCCTATAAGGGTTGTCCACCCCTAACCCTTTTTTTTTTTGGACGAATTTTTCTTTTTTATTATTTTATAATGTGGCATTTAAAATACATACAACCCTAAATTTTTACTCTTCCATCACAAACTCCTATTTTTTAATAGCGATATTAGGGCTTTATTATTTTCTACTCTCGGCGGTCGATAATTGATCATTTACCACTCGATCAGTTTTTGACTATTTGTTTGGTAGAACGCGCTAATCCTAGGAAGTCTATAGGCTATATAACATCACGACCAATAAGAGCCGAGCATTCATGAAAAATGTGATGCAGACGAAGTTGTGTGGGTCAGCTAGTAATAATGTAATAAAGCGCCAGCGCATAACATCGCCCTACATTTTTTTGTTGGTTAAAATAATTTTATTCGTTTGGTCTACCTAGAGGTCGCAAGCAATTCTGTTGAGTGTAGGGTCCTAAGTTCAGCTGTTCAATACACAGGTAAAAAAATGTGTTACTCGTAAAATGTTTGTTTTAGGAACTTCCGAAAGTTTAAACATCTACACAGATGGTCTTGCATGGTTACTGAAATGCCAATTTTGAATGTAATCTTTTTGAATTATAAGTGACAGTGCTGTTGGTGTGCTTATTATAGTGTTCCTCATCTCTTTAAATTCCTGTTCTTCATTACTGTACGTCATACCCGTCATAAGCTTTGACGGATTTATTGATGAACTGCTTCCAAGACACTATGTCTTCGGCTTTTCGCAGTGCGATGCTGTGAACAAGCTACCGTCAAAACTTAGGTGAAGTGAGCTGTCAATCTATGCATTCAAGATGGAATAGCAGTTCACTATAAACTCACACCGGTGAAAATAGACCGGCTGATCAGACGAGCGAGTAGGTAAATTCCCGCACTATCTTTTCCGTCCACTTTTCCCACTTCAAGCAGTTTTTTGAACAGCTAGTCAAATGACGTGGTTCAATATTGTTTAATGACTTGCCTAGCCAAGTAGCAGAACATAGGGCACGAACATTGAAGCTTAGGGCTCCCCGACATGGACATAGTTCCTTTAAACAGAAATTGGAGCCCATCGTAGACGTTAGAATGTTGAAATTGATTGCTGTTCGAATTTAGAATTCCCTATTCTATGAGCAGCCTAAGCATCTTGCCAGCCCGTTCATTAAATATTGTATTACACGCATTGGCTGGATGTCATTTAGGCCGCTGATTCAACAGCGCCGTTTAATGAAAACGCTTGGCAGCCAATTAAACGGTTGATCAAGCCAGTTGGCTGTGACATAATACAATGACCAAAGTAATATAGAAAGAGTTGGTAGTCAATCGTGGAAAGTTTGGTTTTGATGTTCCGTTGGTCAAAAATTGACTAGTGCGTTAAAGCGCACTAAAGTCAATTTTCAAGTTTTCAATTTTCAAGGGAAGTGTTCATGGCATTGGCAACATTCTCTTATGTTTTAACATTATCGTTATTGCAGTGAGTTTCCATTAAAATGCTAGTCAATCTATTGTATGGACGAAAACAGGAAGCTGGCGGGAAATAGAAAAGGATGCTTGTGTCTGCCACAAATAAATCGTCTGGTTTTATTGTTTGTTTAATGGAAATGTTTTTATTGAAGATTGTAATGAAAAACACTCTTACAAACCTAGGTTCTTGAATACTGGGTCTAAGAATTGAGAACCACCTCTTGTCTGGAAGTCGGTTAAAAGACTTTACTCCCTAAATTCTGAATTAAAAGTAATAAGTTTAGATTTAAAAAATCTGGTATGTCAAGATGTCTACATCTTTTGTTTTCGACTCTTCTTTTACAGGTATGTTTTGTACTTATTGTCTGTTTCTAATTTAGAAAGAAATAAAGAAAACCTGTTAATTCCGCCACAAATGACGCACAAAAAGTATAGAATTAAAAGAAAATGACTTACGAACTAAATCTAAAAAAGCACGTGTCAAGCTACATATGTCAGAGCCTCTTCGCTTCTTCACATTAATTTAAAAATAAATGTTAACTAACTCAAAATATTGAGTTCAGAAAACGTGTAAAAGGGTGTTTCGATATTTAAATTACCCCTTTTTTAAATAGAAAACAATCTATATGAACATAACCACCAAGTTCTTGATGTTAAAATCGACTTGGAATTGTCTAATCTTAAATATAAAAAATATTAAGTGTTTTTGCAAAAACTACCAATCATATTTTCATTCAGAATATCTTTTTATGTATCATCGAGGACATTTGCGGTGAACCACTTTTCGACCCTATGAATATGGTAATAAGCTTCAAAAGTGGTTCACAGCAAATGTCCGCAATGGTACATACTTTATCTGATTTCAACAAACCTACCGGTCGATTCTGTAAACATGTCGAAGTGAAGGCTTGGGTGAAGTGATCTCGAGGTGAGCTGTCAATCCATATAATCAAATGTCACGTGATCATGAAGTGAGCTCATTCACTCAGTCATTCCATCTTCATATATATTGTGCTGTTTTGGGTTGCTTGAATTATTCAATAACGCACAGTATTTTCAGTATTTTTAACTAAACTTTTTATCCGAATGCGGATTGTTAATACTATTCAATTTAATAATAAAGCATTTCGTACGTCTCAGTCGAAGCGCAAATTTTTTTCAGTCTCAAATTTATAATGCTTAATTCTACTAATAAAAAACACAACATGTATTTTTATTGAACACTTCCTATTTCATTCACAACAAATTTCTTTTTTTAATAAAAAATATAACATTTACAATCACAAAATTAGAAAGAAACTCAAATAGGCAGATGAAATTTAAATACTGGAGGCGAGCAGTCCCATCGCCTTACGTACCGCGCGGCCGTAGGCAATTATTTGAAGGTCAGGACCGAGTCACAATACTGATAGATACCTATTTATGCTGTGGCTACACTGGCTGTTCTATATCTACAAATGACAGCCAGGACCAACGGCTTATCGTTCTTTCCAAGTTACGAAGAAGTCGTACTAATCTATTGAAAAACTTATCATAATCACCTCCTAGTCTGAAACGAGACGAACTTACTTGGTAATGGTTTATTTGACAGTTCAAATTAGTAGTAGTTGATAAACTCCGATATTAATTACACCAAGATCAAATCATTCCATACTATTGATGCTTCTGTTAACTAGCCTATAAGGACCCGAAGACACTGTGACAAACTATTTGGAAGTTTACAAGAATTCTATATTGTTAAGGTAGATAATGAGGTAAACTTATCTGTTCAGATATCATTGAATTGTCTCTTTCAAAATGGACTAAAACCTGTGAGTGGTTTTTGGTTCAAAAGACAGTCCTTAATAGAGCCAGGTGTTCATCCGTCCTTGTTGTAATCCTGACCGGGTCATCTTATTTAAATAAATATCTTATTTGAAACAAGATGAACCGCTGAACTTCAAACCACCTAAAATATGGTATTTTCTTAGATAGAAAAATAATCCACTATTATCAAGATTTAATAATAATAATAATAATAAGCCCCCTAAATCCCTACCTTACGTCCGAGCTGAACACCAAGCCACTTGGGGGGCGGACACGCGTACTGTACAATGTACAAAAAACTTACGCGGCTAACAAGGCTAAGGTAACCCTTTATGGAGATGAACTATGGAAATGAACTATATGGAGAGAAAATATAATTTACGGTCGCTTCCCGGAGAGCGCCGGGGCGCATCTGGAGCCGATGCTGGATGCCACAGCTTGCGAACCATCGGCGGTGAGGCGTTGAGCAGGCGGACTCTCACCGAAAATTCTGTTACAGCCGGTCGCTGTGAACTGAACAGGCGGGTTCATAACGTAGAAGCTACAGCCGATTCCACGGGCGATGATACAAGTTCTTTATTTTCATCCATACCTTCGACTCGCCCCTCTTACATGACAAGACGAACAACAAGATCGTCCACCACCAGCACGCTTGATAGTGTTGTGCAAGATGTTCAACTGGACACTGACCTTGCACCCACAACAAGCGTCAAAAGTACTCGTGGGCGATGGACACCTCCAATTAACTGCATTAGATACTGACAGAAGGACTTATCTTTAACCGTTGCACTTGAAATTTATAGAAAAATACCCGAATATGCAGATCAGTCGGCAAAGAGTAGGAGACCAATGCAGAGCAATAATTCGCAATGAAGTCAAGAAAGAGCTTAATCAATTACAAAATAACCATCAACATCCAGTAACGTTCATTAATCAAACACAACAATTACTAACATCGACACAAACTAATCAAATCCATCCCACAACCTCTGAAACGTTTGAAACGCCAGTAACACAACAGAGAACAAACACATGATTGAGATGGACCAATGAACAGAAAGAAGCTATTATGCGGTCCTATTACCGAGTCACAGACCTAGGCAGAAATGAAACTGCATATCGTAAACCCTTGTACGATAATTTTATCCACATTTTCCCCTCACTTGCTCACCTAAGTGAACAACGGATAGCTGACCAAAGACGTGCAATAATAAACAATAAATACATTGAAACTGATAAATTAAATTCATTAAGGTCAGAAATAGCCGCAGAATTAGAACAAAACAACATAAACTTAAGCAACTACACTAGTGAAACAACCATAGACAATTCAAATAACTACAATAACACTGATATACAATTAACAGACAACAATGATTTATACAATGTAGAACCCCCGCCTGTGTTACAAACACATAACACGGAAACAAATATTACAGAAGAGCTTCTGTCTAACCTACAAACATGCCTAGAAAGAGTCCCACTAATAGACGACACCTTCCAACAAGCATTCCAATTTTATGTAGAAACCAGTCCTGTAAATAGAATTTATATCCCAAAACAAAAACCATCCAAAAAACTCACAAGAATAATTAATTACCTTAACAAAATAAATTTACCGGAAAAGGTCAATAAAGACACTGACTTCGATACAATTCAGACGGTTATATACAGTGCAGCATGGACTGCTGCTAAAGTTAATATAGCTAAAATATCCCTCCAAGCAAGAGTAATTAACCAAGACCAAAAAAAAGAATACATACCAAATTGGCAAACACGACTAGAGCGAAAATTAAAAAATTTAACAATTTACCAACGGCAACAGAAGTAAAAAAGTAATAAAACATGTAAATAGTATCATAAAACAATACAAAATCCATACAATACACGAAAAACTAAATACACAAGCAACACATACATTAGACACACTGAAACAAAAACTTTCGTCGTAACAGGTCGACTATAAAGATATAAAGCATGCACCCAAAGAAAACAACAAAACACTCTATTCAGTCATAACGAAAAACTATTCTATCGCAATATTAGTCAGGCAACAACGAATGTCCAGGAAAACCACATAAATGATCGTGATAATGTCACCCCGGAACCAAATTTATTAAAACACTTCTGGGCAAGTATATGGGAACAATCAATAGAACACAATGATCAGGCTGATTGGATACAAACAGAACTATCACACAACAACGCGAACATTCAAGCAATGACATTCGAATACATTACACCACAAATATTCCATAAAGTACTTTCTAGGCTACATAACTGGAAAGCACCCGGGTCAGACCATATTCATAGCTACTGGTACAAAAAATTTACAGCAATTCATTGTTATCTATATAATTATATTAAGAGTTTCATCCAGGAACCCAAAAAAATACCGTACCGTTATAACATCAGGTACAACTTTCATGATACCGAAAGACCGCAGTGACCTCTCTAATCCAGCAAAATATAGGCCTATCACTTGCCTGCAGACCTTATACAAGATCATCACATCCTGTATATCTGAATTGATATACCAACACATTGACACCAATAACATCTTAGCTGAACAACAAAAAGGATGTCGAAAATTTAGCCAAGGCTGCAAGGAACAATTAATCATAGATTCCGTAATTCTGAAGAAAATTCAAAAAACTAAATCCGATTTGTTTACCATGCATATCGATTACAAAAAAGCTTATGATTCTGTACCCCATTCATGACTTGTAAAAGTTTTAGAAATTTATAAAATACACCCAACATTAATTACTTTCCTGAAGGTCATGATGAGCACCTGGACCACTGTGCTTAGACTCACTACCCCAACCGAAACAGTAGATATCAGCCCAATAAAAATACAGAGAGGAATCTTCCAAGGAGATGCACTTAGCCCACTCTGGTTCTGCCTTGCTCTAAATCCCCTCTCTAATATTTTAAATGCAACATCATTAGGAATTCCCTTAAAATCAACAGATACAATTGCCGACAGCGAACAGAATGATTCACAAAGAAGCAGTTTAAATCATCTGCTGTATATGGATGATATTAAGTTATATGGAAAATCAGAGAGTCAACTCAACGAATTAGCTAACCTGACAGAAAATTTCACTAACGATAAAAAATGGAATTCGGTATTGATAAATGCAAAATAAACTCAGTTAGAGCAGGACAAAACTATAAACACCAATACACCTTAGAGACAGGAGAACAAATAGAACCATTAGATGAACAGGACACTTATAAATACCTAGGGTACACACAATCACGTCAGATACATTCTAAAGACACTAAACAAAAACTTAAACAAAAATTTCAACATCGCTTAAATACAATACTAAAAACACAACTCTATTCTCGAAACACAATAAAAGCAATCAACACGTTTGCTATACCTGTACTTACCTATTCTTTCGGGGTAATCAACTGGACCAAAACAGACCTAAAATCCTTACAACGCAAAATTAACACAACAATGACAAAATTTCGCAAACACCACCCTAGATCATGCCAGCAAAGGTTAACTCTACCGAGAAAAGAAGGAGGCAGGGGCCTTATTGATGTGTCAAACTTACACAACAGACAGATCACAAGTCTTAGACAATACTTCTTTACCAAATCTGCATCTTCCATACTACACAAACTAATAGCACAACACGACCAACACTTGACACCTCTGAATTTAAAAGACAAAAATCAACTAAATAATGAAAGGTGACTGATGACAAAACCAAAATTCTAGAATGGACCCAGAAGTCTCTACAAGGGAGACATCGCCAAATGTATGCCAAACAAATGTCGACAAAGAGGCGTCGAACGCGTGGCTTAATCGAGGTGAGCTTTTTCCAGAAACTGAAGGCTTCATGCTTGCAATACAGGACCAAGTTATTGAAACCAGAAATTACAGAAAATTTATTTTTAAGAATTTTACCAGTGACATTTGTAGAAAATGCAATAGTTCTCCAGAAACGATCCAACATATTACAGGCGCGTGTAGGTCAATAGCCCAGATAGACTATAAACATAGACACGATCAAGTAGCTAACATCATTCACCAAAAACTAGCTCATCAATTCAAACTCATAGAGTCTGTAGTACCATACTACAAATACAACCCCGAAACGGTGTTGGAAAACGCGACCACGAAATTATATTTTGATCGTGCCATTCTCACCAACCGCACAATTCATTTCAATAGACCGGACATCACAGTTATAAATAAAATAAATAAAACAGGATATCTGATAGATATAGCTGTACCAAATACGCATAACTTACAGACAACAATCGCAGAAAAACTATCCAAATATATCGAACTAAAAGACGAAATAACCCGACTTTGGCATCTACAAAAAGTTACAATAGTCCCTATAGTGTTATCTACAACTGGAGTCATACCCAAACAACTTCAACAATACCTTAATTCTTTAAAACTACCTTCAAGCACTTACCAACTCCTGCAAAAAGACACGTGCAGGCTAGTGAGAAAGTTCCTGCAATGTGAACCCGATAGCCCTCACCAAAACATCTACACCAACACACCCCCATCTATCATACAGTCTACAACATGTACTCCTATCCCAATTGATGAACACTTGGCTTAGGCCCGTGCCATCAATACTTCCCGGCTAGCCGAGGAAAAATAAAATGTAAAACAAAAATAATAATAATAGTTTATTGGGTCATAAAAAGTGTAACAATATTAAGGTGAGACACTGGATCCCGCACTAGGATACCCTGTGTCGCAGGATCCAGCCTCTTTCGACAGATAATGTGAATCATAGAATTTAGGTTAAATAATGCGACGGTTTAATATAATTCACTAAAATTAAGACTAAAAGGTAACCATAAGTATGCGTCTATGCGATGAGTTTATGTACGACTACGTGTTGAGTGTAAGTGTGTATGTGAAGAGTGTTTGTATGTGATGAGTGTGTGTATGAGAGGATGAATACTTTAACAGTTGAAGGATAAAAGGTTTTCTGTTTCAGTATAGTTAAGCCCAAGCAACCATTCCTGAACCTGTTTCTTGCACCCGAACTTCGTCAAGGAATAGATTTTGAGCTTTTCGTTAACTTTTTCATACAGGTATTACATGAGAAAGCCTTATTGCCAAACTTGAGCCTGCTCAAAACTCTATTCCATTTGGGTTTTCTACGTGTGCGCTGATCCGTTACCACTGTGGCTACTGCAGTTTTGTGAAATTTTAAGTAGCACTGATAACATGTACAGTTGGCGCACCGTAAGCACTCCCACTTTCACGATATATGTAACATATCAATGGGGTAACGGATTTCTAATCTATGGGAGACCTTAAGTATGGCTTTTTGTGCACGTTCAGCAGTAATTAGAAAACGTTTCCCAGCGAAACCCCAAGATACTATACAGTAACCAAGCACAGATTGACATAAAGCCAGGTAAGTCATTTTGAGAGTATCCTTGTCAGCTATAGATCGAAGTCTTTTGAATATGTACAAAAGCTTCCTTACGCGCGAAGCTACAGACTGAATTTGCTTTGCCCATGTCAAGTGTTGGTCTATACTAATACCGAGATACTTAATACTCTCAACTTGTTCAAAAACAGGGCAGCCACAGCTACCCCTTAGGCTGTAACTGCAATGATGATGGGATTTGAGTGCAAGTTGTTTAGGGGCAGTTGTTTTTGTGCTTACAGAAAAGTTTACTACCTTAGTTTTTTAAATATTAAGGGTAAGTGGATTATGTTGCAGCCAGCTGGCAACCGTCTGCATTCCAGCCTCTGTGGCACTGTAGGTTTCCTTCCAAGAGTCGCCATGGAAAATTAAGGCTGTGTCATCAGCGTAAGCAGATATTTGCGTGTTGGCCAAATTGAGTGAGCAGAGACAATTAACGTACAGAAGAAACAAGGTGGGACCAAGGACTCTACCTTGGGGAACTCCATATGCCACGTTCGCAGAGGTACTTTGGTAATCACCCAGACAAACCTTCTGTTTTCGTTCAATTCAAACGCAAAATGTTAAAAATCAGAAAAAATATATCTAAAATCAAAGTTTTTTTTATAAACAATCGATATCTCATTTTATAACAACAATCAACTCGATTCAGACTTCTTCCCCGACATATACATAGATGCAGATTCGGTTCATCTAACTTATTTCCTAAACGCAAACATGCTCAGCATGTTTGCGTTTAGGAAATGGATGAAAAATATGTTCAATTCTTTTGTTTACATTTTGTTTTAAATACTTATAAATAAATACACTTAAAATAAAAATAAAACTCCTAACTAAAATATGGCGTCAAAAAATTCCTCCGCATCGCTATCGACTGGAAGTAAGCCCAAAATACTGGCGGCAGTACCATGTTGTATGGCAATGCTTATCCTCTGTCCGAGGTAAAAGCCAGCCCTTGGGTCACGCGAAGTGTCAACTAAGCGTTCAGCAAGTTCTTTATATAACGCATGAGCACTCAGACCCCACGTTCCAAGAGTTTTAACACCAAACGGCTCGAAAATATAATTTATTATACTTCCGCCGCTTGAGGTTCTCCGCAGCCGCAGCGGCAGCACCAGCACAGCGCGATGAGATTTCATTATTTACTACCTACCTACTACACCCCCCCCCCCCCC
>NDFZ01005483.1:934879-949987 GCA_002192655.3 Mamestra configurata
CCTATTAACTACTTTGGAGCTTAGAGTTTTGTGAAAGCTATCAAGAAAAAGTTTTCAAAACCGTTACACAGAGGGCCAACTCTATTTTTATCTCAGTCATAATCTGTCAAAAACAGCTGTAATTTCCCTACGTTTTTGACAGACTGCGACTGAAATGCGAAAGCAGTCGTTGCTTAAAAAAAATATTAGAATTGGTCCTCAGATCGATAATAACGTACATTCCCTCGTAATGCCTCACATACCTATACAAACTTCCCCTATGAGTCCGAGTGTCCATTGTGAAACATCGAGCACACTGATTAATGAAGAGAGTTGATTTCTGAAGCCTTTGATCATGTAATGATGCGTTCTGGAGTCGAACTAATCATCGTCTATAAGCTGGGACGGTTGAATCGCTGTATGATGGATTACTGGTCTGGTAGGTCACTAATAGTGGGACAAATTGAAGTAGGTAGTTTTGTTTGGCAAGGATCGTTTTTAGGGACTTCAAAGAGATGCCAATTTGGAATTTAAATGAGTTTTGACATGCCAATGCATTCCACCAGTTTCTATGACAGATCTTTTACGGTTCGAGTGGTACGGTTATGGAATACCTTGCTCGTGTCGCGTGCTCAATCTTTGTCCACTTTTAAAACTGTGGATTAAAAATCACTATCTCTCTCCTTAATCGTCTTTTCTTTAGTTTTCTGCTTCTGTTTCATATTTATTATTGTATATATTTATATATTATTTATTTATTGTATATTTAAATAGTATACCTAAGATTACCAATAGTACTGTTTTTCCTTCTCTCTTTAAAATCCATCCAAAGGTTGTATCAAAAGATCGCTTTTGTATTTAAGAGACGCTTTTCTGTACTTATGTTACTTATATGGTTTACATAATAAAGAGTATTCTATTATGTTTTAAATGCCTGTGTGTGGCCGTTATTATGTCCAACTAAACGAAATAATAAAATTTATTTAGCACATACATGAAACACGCACGGCACATAGGAATAACAAAAAATATATACTCGTATGCCATGCGCTAAAAGGACCATTACAGCATATATGTCAGCCAGATTGATACTGGTTTTCTAATGATCCTTTCTTTTTTTAAATTGGACCCATAGGTATTGTAAATGTTTAGATCTAAAACTAGTTATTTTTGTACTTTTCTCTTTTGTAGTTTTGGGTTGTTATAGTGTTGAATAGTTATTCCTGTATTACCCCCTTTCTTGGTCACTCACAACAGTTTTTATTCATACGTCTATCACACCTCGTTAAAACAGTAAAACATGGTGAACTTTGCCTCTCTTGGTAAGCAACTCACAATATATTGCATAATATAAACTAACGCCTGCTCACTGCACGCGGCCAGTAGAGATTTATATCAAAGATTCTGTTACACCTAGGGATGGGATAGATGCATTGTGAATAAGCCTAGAAGATAAAAATGCAACCGGTTTCGAGGATGTTTTAAATTATATGCGTTTTATTGTCAAAAAGGCAACTGAAGAGTTAATTAACTATGGGAACAGACTAGATACGTTCAGCGAAAAATTAACCTTCTGGCATTACATACAACACACAACACATATGGATGTAATCTTAGGATGAATGATTTATTATTATTATTAACAGCAAAACAATTTTTCAATTTCAACTATGACGCCACTAATTAAATGCACAACAAAACACTCATACCCAATCACAGCAAAAAGTTTGGATTGAATTTAAAGGGATTGTTTAGATAGGCATAATTTTCATCCTTCCGATCGATAACAAACTTTATTATTTGGGATGCACAACACTATCCGAGTCCCAGGCACGCAAGTGTCTTTGAAGATAATGCATACAATATCTTTGGAACAAGACGGAGGTCTAGCTTTGGCTAACACTAGCTATCTATGTTTAACCATAACTTACGGCTGGTTTCAATAACATTTCAACCTTCAAGCAACTGTCAAATTAGCTACCAATAGTAACTGAAACGTCATATTTAATTTCGTGTTCATTTTTATTTATTCAAACAATAATCATTGTGTAGAATATTCGCTAGGTAGGTACATAATAATTACAATTAAATTGTCACATGCAAAATAATTTTTATACTACACCTGCTTAGAAAGTACCTTGATACTTTATCAAATTTACGGTAGAAAGTACGTCATTGCATATCGAACAAATATGCGGGGAGAAAACGCATCTGAGCGGGAGAGAAAAGTGTATGAAAATCCATTTCTTACGTGGTTTTTCTTTTTTAATTTTGGGTAAGACTATGCGCCGGTAACCTAAATATCAAAAGCCAAAAAGTTTTTACAGTGAGTTTTTATCTCCAAGTTCGCAAAATGACACTGGCCACTAGCTGTGTGTTGGATGGTGTCGGGCTGGCAGTGCGACCCTGCGGCGGCAGGATAAACAATTTGAAAAAAGAACATGTGAAAATTGCAGACGCCATTGGCGCCATTTCCAATTTGTGTGTTGTTTGAGGATTCAGTTTTAACTGCAACAATTTCAATATAAATTTCAATTAGTAAAGATTTCGTTTTTTATTTTCCTTCTAGGTGTAGTATAAAGCACTATGTATCACTCGAGAGAAACTGCGATTCCCGATCTTGGGTGTTTTAAAGCCCTCGCCTACGGCTCGGGCTTCAAACGACACCCTCGACGGTAATCGGTCACTTTCTCCTCTCGGTGAACAATGTACTATTATACTACACCTGCTTGGAAAGTACCTTGATACTTTATCAAATTTACGGTAGAAAGTACGTCATTGCATATCGAACAAATATGCGGGGAGAAAACGCATCTGAGCGGGAGAGAAAAGTGTATGAAAATCCATTTCTTACGTGGTTTTTCTTTTTTAATTTTGGGTAAGACTATGCGCCGGTAACCTAAATATCAAAAGCCAAAAAGTTTTTACAGTGAGTTTTTATCTCCAAGTTCGCAAAATGACACTGGCCACTAGCTGTGTGTTGGATGGTGTCGGGCTGGCAGTGCGACCCTGCGGCGGCAGGATAAACAATTTGAAAAAAGAACATGTGAAAATTGCAGACGCCATTGGCGCCATTTCCAATTTGTGTGTTGTTTGAGGATTCAGTTTTAACTGCAACAATTTCAATATAAATTTCAATTAGTAAAGATTTCGTTTTTTATTTTCCTTCTAGGTGTAGTATAAAGCACTATGTATCACTCGAGAGAAACTGCGATTCCCGATCTTGGGTGTTTTAAAGCCCTCGCCTACGGCTCGGGCTTCAAACGACACCCTCGACGGTAATCGGTCACTTTCTCCTCTCGGTGAACAATGTACTATTACAATTTGAAGCTAAAGTATAGTAAAACAACAAGTTTTCTTCTTCCCAGCTAAATTCTTCTTCCCAGCTAAAACACTAAGAAGTGGTGACGGGCGGGCTTTTGATTTGATTTTGAGTCAATCAATGAAAAGATGTCTATAAATAAATAAATGTCAGAAAGTATGTCAGATATAATGTCAAATGTACGCTATGTCAGATGATTAGTCAAAGTCAAAGTATAGAAGTCAAAAATTAATGCAATTAAAAGCTTGTTCAATGTTATTATTATAATCAATATTTTTTATCATTTGACATAAAATCTGATACTGAGTATAAACACTTTTCCAACAAGAAGGCTTTTAATTTGTTTTTGAATAGGTGAGGGCAAAAAATAATAACTTTAAATAAGTTGGTAACCTATTAAACAATTCTATTGCTTGGTACCCGGAGCAATGTTTAGCTACATTAAAATTTGGTGCCATCTTGTGTTTAAACTCCTTCCTTCTTGTACTTTCTCATATTTGAAAGGCTAACATGACGTTTCAGCTACTGCTGGTAACTCATTTGACAGTTGGTTAAAGGTAGATTCCTTATTGAAACCGGCCGTTAAACGAAGACTTATCTAAGTTAGATTGACCAAATGTTCACTAACTCAGTCATTAGTCAAAAATGTATTTGCCTATTTGCCAAGCTAATAATTAATTGATAGAAAAACGGTTTTTGTTACGAAATTAACCACATTTTTGATTCGTTGTACTCAACGAATGATCAAAAATGTGGTTAAATTTCGTACTACAGATCAAAAAATTCTCAAATCGAATTTTGTTTTCCGACTTTTATCGTATATCTGTGAAAAGGCCAACCAATTTACCATCTCCTATGAACGACAGAAGAAAACCCCAATCTGAACCTTTATCCATGTATTTAAGAAGCAATTTGGAGCCATCAATCAGCACGGTGATAAGCAACTATTCGTCAGAGATGTTCACGGACAAACGACTCTAGATATTAGCTATAGTGATATCTTCAGTTACAAAATGTAAGGACATTTTTGGACAACATGTAACCTTGAAATGAAGGGTATAAATAGCACAGCCCCTAATTTGTTTAGGACAACCTTCATGGTAAACCATCTAAAAATATTTGTGCAACGCAAAGAGCTAGTTGAAGTTATGAACACGAAAGCCAGCTTTTGCATAAAACCTATTAATACTATTAGAGATGATGACCTCTGATTTTTGAATTGAAAACCTGTTAAAATATAGCATTAAAGTAGGATTTGATTTGACACGTTCGTAACTCAAAATCTCAATGTGGAAACCCGATCCAAACCATATATAATCCGATAGGTCATCATATCAGCCGATAGACGTCGTCTGCCGGACAAAGGCCTAATCGCCACGCTTGGGTTGGCGATCGCAGTGTAGCTGTTGCAATGCACAAAGAATGCTGCTGCCCATTCTCTGGTGAGTCCCTTAGTCGCCTCTTACGACACCCACGGGAAGAGATAAGATGGTGCTATTCTTTTACGTCCGACATCATACAGAACTAATCCGATAGGTACTATTGGACAATTTTCCCAGGACTCCACGACCACCACGATATCAACGGAGCGGACACTTGTGCACTTGTGCACGCCGATGGTTAGTCTCGGTTTTGATTGGCCGCCATGGCCGAAATCGGCAATCAATCAATTGGCAATAATTTTCGCTGATTTAAAGACTCGATACCTGGGCCCAATAAACATATCTTGCATAGTAGGCCTATCAAAATTGCTTGACTTGTTACTTTTCCCGAAGGTAATTTTGATCTGGTAAGAAAGGATGATGAAAACTAGGCTCAAACCCCTAAATTCACAGTTCAACAAACTTAAAATATTGATACTAACTATACATAAATTCTCTGTAACGTAAACCGTAAAGTGAACATTAAAGTACAATTTTAGCAGAGTTTCCACATTGGTAAAGTGACAATAATCTAATAATAAGTCGGCGAGGCAATATGCGGACATTGTGAGGAAACATCGACGGACGGAGCGTGTGTATCGCTCCCTTGGACACCGGCGGTGTGGTGCTCAAAGTTTTAATGAAAATAATGTATTTTATTCAGTTATTTATGTACACATAATATTTAAAAGAGCAAAGGAACAAAAATATATAGAAGAGCACAATGGTGCAGGTTACTTATTTTAAAATAAATTTCTTCCAGCAGACCAGGAGAGTTTGATAACAGATGTAGACACAGTTTGTACAAATAGATTATTATAAATAGATTTGACATAAGGTTGTAGATTATTTTAGTCGACTATTTGCCTCATCATCATCATACCAGCCGAAAGACGTCCACTGTTGCACTTGCCATAATCACCACGCTTGGCAGGCGAGTTGGTGATCGCAGTGTAGCAGTTGCAATACACAGAAACACAGATAATGCAGCTGCCCATTCTCTGGTGAGTCCCTTAGTCGCCTCTTACGGCACCCACGGGGAAGTGATGGGATGGTGCTATTCTTTTACTTCCGACACCATACAGAACCACTATGTGCCTGCTTATCCCAGAAAACAGATCAGAAAAAAAAAAACATAATTGGTTAGGTATCCTGTTTTTCCGTAGCAGTAGGTACAACTATCTGTACGCGTTGGTACTTACTGCAAGTGCAGAGAGTAGTAATTGAAATAAAAAAAAAACGTGAAAGACATTTCCGCGGAATCTACACGTTATGTTACGTAAGTGTCCCTTTGCATTCATTATTAGGATTGGTACAAGAAGGGTACCAACGGAACGCTGTTACTAAGCCTTCGTTGTCTGTCTGTCTCTCTGTCAGTGGGCTATATCACATGAACCGTAATAGGTAGACAGTTGAAATTTTCACAAAACTTTCACTATTGAGGCTATAATAGAAAATATTTTTTTTTTGAAGTGAAGACTTCTTTAGCGGCGTTGTGCATTTTTTGGGATGGGTAAAAAATTTTAAACTAGCGTCAGGACACGTGACCTGATCGAAAATTCGTAAGACGGAGGGAGAGTAGACCGCCGGCGCGGCGTAGGAGAGGAAGTAATATCCCCCTCTCTTTCTACCGCGCGGCAAAAATGTATGCCTCAATGCATGCATATGCAATTCGTGCGATATTATTCCCTAACCATTCCAAAATATCAAAAATGGACAAAGTTAATGTTCAAGTTTTCGCTTCTGCCGGCACTCCCGGAGTGCAACCCTTTGTTTTTGTTTTTTTTTTTGTCAACATCCAACTTATACACGTGATTTTTCTGTTTTTTTTTCAGTTAGTGTGCGAGTTCGACTCGCTCTTGCCCGGTTATTCTGTTTTTTCTGTAATGTGAATGTATAAATCAAGTTACAATTTTATAAGCACTTTCTGAACGTCGACGGTAAAAAGATTTCCCGCTTCTTAGTATTTAAACAGGCGAGGAACATTGTAATAAGTCTCTGAGAAAGTAATTAAATTGATTAATTCACGAGTTCTAAGGAACGGATGGTTTAAAGCGCTGGAAAATTAATGAAACATGAAGACATTAATGTAATCGGGTATTTTCTAGGATAGATGAAAATGATAACTAATTTTAATCTGTCAGTCAGATTTTCAAAAAAGATTGGACATGGTTTTTTTTTTTGCCTTTTCAGATCAATCAAAACTGACAAAGACAAAGCGTATCAAAGTTCAGAAGTAGGGACTGGTGGTCACTTGTTGGCAAAAAAGTGTACCAAGGCGTGAATTTTAATGCACTGTATCCTCTCCTTTTGTTATCGTGACAAAGATAAAATACGAGTCCAATATTTTTTGTTAATTTATGTGACGGACCAAATGGTTTTTCACAGGTTCATGTTTATTTCTAAGTCCGGGAAAATTCTGAAAAACTATAGCTCCCCAGAAAAATGACCTTACACCTTCCAGAAGACTCAAACCATATGCCTTCTTTAGTTTTGTGATGTTATTTTCTATCCTTCTCTATTCTAAATACTAAGAGTCCCCCAGAAATTTGATCTAAGACAACCAGGCACAAATCAAACTAGGTATACCTCACATTGACATAGACAAATAGGCTTCACACGACCCCCACAATCTCGACTGAGGGGTAATATTGACAAGTTTGAGCACCGGCGTCAATTATAATTAGCTTAAGGCATGCCAGCAGGAACCTGGTCTTATGTAAACTGTGTGTGGATTGCTCGCAATCTGGTTAGTTTGCACCTATTGTTTATTTACTCTCTGTCATTGGTGGGAAGCGTAGGTTTCTTTTGTAATGGACTTGAGACGTTTGAAATGTGAAATGCTATGAGAAAATTCTAGTGAAGCGCTTACACAAGCGCATTTTTTTTCTCAACTTGGTAAGAGATGTTGTGCTGACGATGGAGCACGTTTAACCGACCCTTAGGTTGTAGATATAACAAGAAATTAATATAACCGGATAATAATTTTACCCTCGTTTCCCCACTCTGTATAATAATAATAATAATAATATCTTGGGACAACTCACACACGGTCATCCGATCCCAAACTAGGCAGAGCCTGTGCTATGGCAACCAGACGACTGATAAACATACTTATATATTTCTAAATACATACATATTATAGATAAATTACACCCAGACACAGAACAAATGATCATGCTCATCACACAAAGATTTGTCCTGGGTGGGAATCGAACCCACGACCTCCGGTCTAGCAGTCAGGGTCACTAACCACTCGACCAACCGGCCAGTCATGTAAGTACTCTATCATCATCTTCCTGCCCTTATCCCTTGTTAATTTGGGATGTCGAAATATGTATTCTTTCTTCATAACTCACTACTGCCCGTAACTTACAGATACTATAACTTAAAAAAAACCGGCCAAGTGCGAGTCGGACTCTCACACAAAGGGTTCCGTACCATCAATCGAAAAAAAAAACACGTTTCTCGTATGGCAGCCCCCTTAAATATTTATTTTATTCTATTTTTTAGTATTTGTTGTTAAAGCGGCAACAGAAATACATCATTTGTGAAAATTTCAACTGTCTAACTATCACGGTTCATGAGATACAGCCTGATGACAGACGGACGGACAGCGGAGTCTTAGTAATACGGTCCCATTTTACTCTTTTGGTAGGGAATCCTAAAAATAACATCTCACTTTAAACGGGCCAGTAACATCGCAGATTGCAGTAGCATTTCAACACCAAGTTGTGTTACTATTCTAACACAAAACAAGGAATTAATTAATTAACTTAATTCTAGGTCAATTTCTAATTAATAACACAAACGTTCAGAACATATTTTAAGTCGGTAGCAAACAGGAATTCAGAAAAACTAAATTAAATATAGACCATCCTCTAGTACCTATTTCAGTACTTTTGTCACGTACAAAACAAGTTAACTAATTTGCATTTTATTCCCCTATCTTACTCGGAAAGAAAGACCGATATTACGTAGGTTCCGTTATTAATTTGGAGTTTCAAGGACCAGTTGATAGCTAAGTACAATGCGTTCAATAATCTATACTAATATAATACAGCTGAAGAGTTTGTTTGAACGTGCTAATATCTGACACTACGTGTCGGATTTGAAAAATTCTATTTGTATATAAAGGAAAAAGCTCCGTGGTGTTTTTAAACAGTGTGACGTCATCATAGCTGACGTCACAAATGTCACCATGATCACTCATTTATGGTTTACAAAAGAAAACTTCACAACTTGTTTCAATCTTCGTTTATTCAATGAACAGCGTAACAATGTCACAAAAAGGTCCGTACTGTCCAGCGACTCAAACGTGACACAAACTATTGTAATTGCGCGATGATAGCCACATTCATGAGGTAGACTATACGGTTATGAGAAAAGGGATGTAATAAAAATACACAGTTATTTTTCAATGACCAGCCAAATTTTGACAGTCAAAATATGAAACTAAATCCCACAAAAAAAATTGCTAATTTTGTTCCCAACCTTTTTACTCTCTTTAAAAAATGTTCTTATTAATCATTTAGAATTTCTAAATTAAAATACGATCATCGTTGCCAATCAACTTAGGAGTTTTAATGAATGCTCACATCAACTTAGTACTAAGTTTAAACATTTAAGAAACCCTATTAGGAATCCTACAAGACTGATTTTTGACTTTCGCGTCTGGGACCCTAGTACCAAAAACTTGTAGAAAGTTTCTTCCCAAGAACAGCGCAAATTGCATCAAAAAGTTTCAGTAACCCAAGCAAATTAGATTGCCGGGCGTGAGAAAAACTAAAATTCTGATCTTTATTTTCGTAGGATTTTCTAGTATATTTTCCATTGACTGAATCCATAATGACATAATCATAATTTTAGCCGAAAAGCGTTGACGCCGACATCGACCGATTCTGCGATTCTTTCTGCGTTCGAAGGCCTCTCGGTAAACTGATGACATGGTGAGGGTAGCGGGAGTAAGCTGATATGATAATCAGTAATATGGCAAAGATAAATATAATATAATAATAAAGGATTTTGTTCCCATTGACACTAATTTATAAATATCGTATTACCCAATTGATGGTTTGTGAAGGAAAGTTAGAAAATGCGAAGCAGATTGATTGACTTATTTTAAATACCACCTCCAACTGCACTTTTGTAAAACAACCCAATCAAAATCCCAAGTAAAGCGTAGGCATTATTTCTATTACATAATAGCCCTTCACTTTAAGGAAACAGACAAAAAATCCGACGGTATATCTTTTTAAAATACACGGCTTGCGATCCAAATATTTTAAGAATTCCTTTTTGCGACTCCGGGCAACAAAGACATAATAAAAGATGTCGTTGGTCTATCTTAAATTAATATTTTAAAAAGCTTCGACATTAAACCATGTTATTTCCAATTACTTTATTTGACGTTTACTTATATTATCACTCACTAATAATATAAATGCGAAAGTATGTCTGTAGTACACATGATTATTAACAACTTCTACTTTGGGATCAAACACGACATCAGAAAAAAAAATGGCTGCCGCCATACATTTATTTATTAATTGAATTTAATCCTTTATTTCAGGCATCTAGGGCCCATAACATAAAATACATAAACATAAAACAATAACTATTAATGTTATCTTTGTATGCCTTTGACAATCTCGGGACCCTTAGGTCCCGGTTCTTTGGTAGGCGTACGAGGGGCCGAAGTCAACTCGCAGAGGCCCCGTTAGACATATCAAATGGAATGGGGCACCAACCGACGGCGACGATTATCCCTGTATGCACTATAAAAGTATACCTAAAGACAATCCCCGGTTGGTGCAGGACTATTGCAGAATATGGAAACAAAAGATGAGACTCCATAGGTTTGGGTCGTTTAGTGGACCGATTACCGTATTCTATGGAATAACTATTGGCCCCTTCTATACCACCGACAATATACACGGCTTTAAATGGCAGGGGGTGACTTGCACACTCAATAAATGGGCCTCCGAAAACTGTCGCTAGCACAAAGTGTCGCCAGCAGCGCTGCCTCCCTGTGCGAGCTCCCCCGGGCAGTGACCAGTGTGTCGTCAGCGTAACACACCAGCTGCACTCCCGGCCGGAGCTCGCCCCTCAGCACCCAGTCGTACCCGATGTTCCACAGGAGCGGGCCCAAGACCGAACCCTGCGGAACACCGCACGTTGTAGGGCGCTAGTTATAAATAACCCTGTATTATGTTTGTTACACTTTCACGTTTATGTCGCTAAAACGATTTTAATGAATTTTGGTACAGAACGAAGAGAAGGGAGTACAACCCCTGGAGACGGTTTTAGACTACTATTTTCATATTTAGCCCGTATGAAAATTGAAGCGTAAAATTGAGCGTTACCTAAAAGTGAGGCGTTACATTCCTTTGCGCAACGTACTTTGCGCACCTTTCACTTCGAGTTTATGTATGTGTGTATATAAAAAGTATACACAAATTATTTGAGATGCTTTCATTTATCCTCTTTTTACATAATTTACACAATAATAGTTCTTAAGGAGTAAACTCTAGCCTATTATAATGAAAACAATGGAAATCTATCCCTAAAATGTAGGATAGGGATACAAGTACAAATAAATTATAGAGGCCCAATTCTGCAAATGTTTAAGCAAAGTTCGCATAGCATCTCAATATCATACTGTCAAAAATGACAAGCAAATTGAGGCTTTTTTGAGAGATTGAGAACTTTGCTTAAGAATTTTACCTTTTTATTTATTTATTTAACAGTTTTTGTACATACATTTAACAAATAGATAAGAAGAAGGGAACAGAAAAATAGGTACAAAGGTGATTATTTCTAAAGAAATCTCTTCGAATTCGAATAAAAGAGATGTAGACATAGTGTGTAAAAGTTCTGCTTACATAGAAAAAAAGACAAAAAACTTTAAATATGTATATAACTTATAAATGTAAATAACTTTAAAACTTTATATATATATATACCATACATAAATTTGGCCAAAATTAATGTCATATACTACTTAAATAATAATATAAGATAAATAATAATATATAATTGAAATATGCAACTATGATGAACGTTTTATACCAGTAGCATCGAAGATCTTCATTCGAGGTTATTTCCCCGTCTGACATTGACACATGCACGTCTAGCCGGTAGTTAGGTACTAGACGTCGCTATTTCTCACGTGTCGACGAGACCTGGCAATGACTTTGACATGTGAAAGCCACGTTCTTCAAAGTGAAGCCATGTTGCATTAATGTGCAATATCAGCGGAAATCCATTGAGTTAAAGGTTTTATGATCAGAAGATTAAGAGTGTTACTACCAAGCGATATAATAATTGATAGACCGCCGATCGATGCCATCGATCAACGTTGATCGATTGGTTTGTTAGCTATGCCTGATCGAAAAAAGAAGTGGTAACTATCGATCGGCGTCGACTAATTCATACTACCATCAATCGACTAATTGATTTCGCGACATTGGTGGCGCAGTGGCTGAGCGATTAGCTGCTGCGCTGCATGTCGCGAGTTCGATTCCCGGACGGAATAGATATTTGTAAGGCCTACAGATAGTTGTTCCGGGTCTGACTGTTTGTGTATGTGTGTTTATAAACGCACCCACGGTACAGGAGAAATTTCGTTTTTATAAAAAAAACAAAAACAAACTAAGCCCTTCTATCATCGATCGACGATCGATCGATTGGTGTGGTAACACCAACAGTCATCTCGAAATCGGTAGCAATTATTTTTCTGACCGTAATACATAGTTTTTGCCTGAGGCTACGCCCGCGTGTATGGCGGAAATTATCCCTAGGGAGTAGAGTATAGAAGAATAATGACTCCATTTTCCGCAGTTATACTCCCATTCGGTTCGTTGTGCGTGGTTGAACATGGCCTGCCTAGCTCTATTCAATAGCACAGAAGCTTCCTGGGGGCTTCACAGACCGTAGCCTGTGCGGAGCCACCTCACTATTGCGTTGATTTGTGCACGTTGAGTGGGTGGTGTGACGCTTCCTCAGCGCCAAAACAACCTCTGCCTTATCCCTAGCGAATGGTATTAGTAATACCGAGATAAAAGTACCCTTTTTTTTAGGACGGGTAATCATCAAATTACTTCTTCCGCTCTGGGTGGAGCAGAAGGGCGTATCATACTCTTACTGACTAAAACCTATCCGTGTTCCTTCTAAAGCTCTTTGCGTTGCAGGGCCGCGGTGACTCTTTCGAACAAATTCCGCAACCCTGGCAGAGATAAAAGTTCCTCGGTCTTAATCCAACCCATGGTCAATATCAATTCGTTCAACTGTTGAGGTGTGATTGGTTTTGGTAGACTTTTACTTTAATTTTTATAAGAATTACGAGTTCCAGTAATATAGGTACAGATATACACGGTGCACTTAATGTAACCGACATAAACTACCTCTAGGCGCGATTATTTGAAAAAATATTAATTAAGATACTTAATGAGTACAATAAAAATAAGTAATGCATTAGAATTATGAAACAAATATATGTATAATAGTTAATAATGTTTACGTATCAAAACAATGTCGCCGTTCCATTCCGCGCCGGAACACAAGGCTTGGACTGCGCTCGCTACAGGATGTTTCAAACTACGTCATGCGTCATGATAATGAATAAAATAGTAATTTTTTTTAATATAAATGTGTAGTAGTCGAGGATAGATGAAGTGGGCTGCCGTTGTAAGACGACTAAATAGTTATATATATAGTAGCATGTTTTGCACCATTTTCAGACTATCTGCCTAATTCATTTGCTGTAGTGCAAAATATTATGAAAATAAAAGCTTGTGACATCAATCCTCCAGCTTTTATTACCTCGAAGTTAATTTGTCCAAAACAAACAATTCAAAGAAACAGAGTCCACCCACAGTCACTCCAGTTCGTACCCCAAATTAATTAATATAATTGTCAAAATTTTACGAAAATCTAATACAAACAAAGTGACCCTTGTCGACCACTCGACTTTTCTAAACCCTTTCGGAAAGAAGTTTTTTGTCTTACAAATGGTCGGATCCTATTCAAACAGAGTTCGTGTTATTACAAATTGTAACGTCACTCTCTCCGATAGAGTGTCAATGTTTTGATAGAATGAAGCTCGAAAATATTTTTGCAGATTGTAAAGGTCGTTCAGGAAATGTATTAATATCAATGTTACGACTACAGCTGGGTTTGAATACTTTGGGATAATGGTTTGCCAAAAGGTTGGCTTGATATTTAAAAGGTAAGTTGAGCACAATAAAAATGGAGAGGAGAGAAACATAATACGACAAAAAGCTAAAGATATTCTCGCTTATTGCTCATTAAGAGCTTTTGAGACCGGCATTTTGGCGGTGTTTCCTTTTGAGAGGTTGTCCTGTTGTGCTGCTCTTTTAAAATAATGCGGTGAAAACTTAGTTGAATTCTACTGTAATTCCACCTGGCCTCTACACACGTGAGTTAAGGAACCCCAATCCCCCAATATTAGCTTCATCAGCTAATACTTAAATATTCTTTTTGAATAACGTGACGCATGTCCTAGATGGCATATGCTGACTACTACAGTCAGCATATGCCATCTAGGACATGCGTCACTAGCATAGATTGATTAGCAATAAGATTAGTATATAAGATCAATACTCTGTAGAATTAAATTTAATTACTGTTTTGCTGTAACTGGGTACAAATGAAGTTTATTCTTAAATTCCTCCGTTGTCGCTTACTTAATTCGTGCCAATGCCACCACAATTTTGTTGTGAAATAGAGATTGTGCTAGTCCAAAAAATAGTAGCGAACCGGTTTCGGAAACTATTTTTCTCTCTGGAGCCCTTACCGCTGGTAAGCTACCAGCGGTACGGGCTCCAGAGAGAGTAAGTTCCGAACAATATGAGCCGTGTCCTAAAGTACCAATTTTAGAATCAAACCCTTAATTCAGTGTCGGTAAGGGGAAGGTTGACCGTAGTCCGCTGTGCGTCGGAAAGCACGTTAAAGAGTTGGTCTCCGCTGTTATAATCAAGCCAGAAAATCTGACACCAGTCCTTTTTTTATTATTGATAGGCACGCGTTTGACCACTACCTCCCCTGATGATAAGCTTTGATGTGATCGAAGGTGAAGCACGCTTGCCTAGGAGTAACCTATTCACTCTTAACTTAAAGTTTTTTCAAGTAGTATCATGTTACCCAGTTACTGGGTTGTGGATGACCATGTATATGTAAAATACTGATACTCAGCTGCATCAGAATTTTACGCGGAGTCGCTACAGAGCGTACACGTCACTATATTAAATTAATCTTTGGTCCATGCATTCCTTGTCTATATTGTGTTTATTTAGTCGTGTATTGATTTGTCCCGTAAACAGAGTCTATTTTCAACATTTTCAATTAACGCAAAAACATCGCTGA
>NDFZ01005483.1:957535-1082136 GCA_002192655.3 Mamestra configurata
AAAAAAAAAAAAAAAAAGGTACCTAGACAATAAATTATGAATCGTTTTACGAAAATGTACTTAAAGGATCACAACAGATGTCGACTCAGGACAGCTTTATGGAATTTTTTCTGTTTTGAGAATTAAGTATGTCAATAAATGTATGTCGGTCAATGACCGTTATTGCAAATTTATCTCGCGTCGACCATAGTAGAATTTCACTTTTCTAGAGCCTCTATGATCTGTTTAGTCATGTGCCCCATCGTTGCCCATATCGTGCAGACCTATTTACATCAATTTTATTTATTTAATGGCAACCACCATATTCCCTACGGGCGATTTATGAAACGCTCAAGGTATTATGCATTCATTCTTTTATGTCCTTGTTTGAAGCAACCTCGGGGGTATTTTATATTATTTGGTTTTGCAAATGATGTTATTTTTGCAGTGAATTAACAGCTCATTATATTTATTGATACTTACCTGCCTGGGTACCAATTCTACAAATTTTTAAGCAACGTTTGCATCTCATTCACAATCTGTCAAAAAAGCCTAAATTTTTTCATGTATTTTATGCTGCAAACGTTGCTTAAAATTTGTAGAATTGGCACTCTATTCTCGTGGGGTAGTAGAGTAAAATAGGGACTCCGTTATCCACAATTAGACTCGCATTCAGTTCTTTGTACGTGGTGCGAGCCAAGCTCCCCACAGAAGCACAGAAATTTCCTGGGAGCTTCGCGAAGCGACCTCACTGTTCCTAAGATTTGTGCTCGTTGAGAAACCACGGCCTCGCAGTTCAGGATGCCGTGGGCGGCTGATTCATTGGCTGTCCGTGGTGCCTATTTTAAAGAGATGTTTGTTTATGGGGTATTGACCCGTAAAGAACCTTACAGAGGTCATTTGTACTTAGGCTGAGAAGTCGTTTATATAAATGTAAAGTCGGTATAGGCATTAGCCATAGGTCTCGTGGGGTTTTGGGATTATTAAACGCTTTTAACGTAACTGTTGAAAGGTGGGTGAACAATGTATGGGTACAAGGTACTGATAGGAAATTTAAAAGTAGCTCGGAACACTCTGCGGGTCGCCTACAGCCTAAATTTCTCATTCAAGATGATATTTGATTAGATTGATAAGTATTCTAACAGCTCTTTTTGAAATAATCTTCGGGTATTATTGGAAATAAAGCTTTGTTTGAATCGATTTTAAAATTAACGAGTCGTTTATTATTGAACTCCAAACTAAATCAAATACGAAAACATATACAAGATTCACGTAGATAAGATTACAATTCTGAATTTGTGCTTGAGCGTACTAATAGATAGAGAGGCATAGCATTTTATAATAATGTAAGAAAGATAAATTACTCTAAACTCATATGATCTGTGTGTTTACACAGCGTCATCATGTTTTTATACATTGCTGGATGTTTTGTCTTGCGTCATTGTTTTCATTTACATTGTATATAAATATCTACTTTTGAAAATTCGTGGCTAAATAAAAGCGACCACACGGTTCGATCTTTGAGGGTCCCAGTTGTCACTTGCAGATTGTGGGCGCGCGCATGGAATTTAGTTTTTAGGTACCCTTTTTTGTGCGCCCATATAACATTACTCTTCTTTTAGAGTTGTACGCGCCATTATTTGTCGGCCACGTTCGATGGTACATTCTATTAATTAGACTAGTTTACAAAATTGAACTTTTTTTATACCCCAAAATAAATGTATAGAAATATTATGTTAATCTACCTTCCTTAAACCTAAAAATTTCAGCAGAAATATTTTATCACGTCACAATTTCTGCCTGCAGTCAATTTTTTTTTTAACTACGTAACGACGACAGTTTATTGATTATTCGTGCGCTTCAAACGACAGTCATCTGTTTCAGATTGATTTAAAATTTCGAGTAGGAAGTGTAAACAAAGTTCTGATCATTTTTGTTATGTTTCTGGACAGTCTATATTTTCAAAAAAGTGAAGACCTATTGTTTAAAAAGTGCATATCTTCATTATTTTGGATTTCCTGTTGCAAATCAAGACAAAAAGTGGGTGCCTCATGTGTTTTGCGAAAGCTTTCGAATCGTTCTCTCATTAAAGATTCATTTCCGCACTCGCATCTGAGTTTGTTCCCTGAAAACTTAGGAAGTATGAGTGACGAACAAGGGGAACGTTTTCACCAAGATTTAAAGGTTTTTGATGAACGACATCAAGGATTTTAGGATGAAAACATGTTAGGGGATTACTTTTGGTCCATCATAAGAGAAACTGATTCAAATAGCTATAAAAAGAAAGCAAAAATTAGTCATTTTTTTTTCTTTTTTAGTATTATTACCCAAAATTATGTATTTCAGTTAAGTTAATAAATATTTCTTAAACCAGACGTGGCAGAATTTTTTTATTATTTTTTCTGGATAATTCTACCTAAATTAATAAAAAAAAAATCAACTTTCAGCTGGGGTATGAAAACCGTATAAACTAGTGTTTTTTGTCACCCATATTATATTTATTTTTTGTTTATTTATTTTATTTATTTAAACTTTATGTACAATAGTGGTACATGGGCGGACTTAATGCATCAAGGCATTCTCTACCAGTCAACCTTTGGGTTATAAAGACTATACTATATAGACTAGACTATAATATATATATATTTATTTCGTTTCAATTACTTTTTATGATGCTCAGATCGACGTCATTCTGTCAACGCTGACAAACAAGTGCTGTGGATGTTTGATAGTGATTATGGATAGACAGAACCTAGAAAATCTGAAACCACTCCTGCCAGGTTTTGGAGGGCAGATAGGCAGCCGCTCTATGTCAAACACTGGTATTCAGCTGCAACCGAGTAAACCGGAAGCCAAACCCGTAGTTAGAAAATGGCTAGGCAAATTGATCAACGTACATTTACCGTACCATAACATAACCATGCATATTTAATACAGGTATCATGTAAACCAATACCTAATGATTTTAACTACATCATAATAACAAGCTTCAAAGGTTAATTTTATTCCATGGTCTCAGAAAACCAGGGTTAAACTAGTTGTTAACGTAAGGGTAATATATCACATATCACGATGTAACACACATATTTCAAACCTAGAGGTAAATAAAAAATCTGTAAAGTTATTTTTAAAAATCGACTTCGTTTTACACTTAAATGAAAGCAATAGTTTTAAGACCAATTAGTCATTTAAGTGTAAAACGAAGTCGATTTTTAAAAATAACTTTACAAATTTTTTATTTACCTCTAGGTTTGAAACATGTGTGAAAAGAGACCACAGTTACCAACCTGCAAACAGTGGTTCGTAACATGGACGACTTTTTTTTAATGTTAAAGTTAAATGCGAAAATGACTCCGTCGGTCTCACTTTCTATTTGTCTCTTTGTAACCTCATTACGTTGTAACGGCTGAACGGATTTAGATGAAACTTTGTACACGTGAAGACCATGGGCTTTAGACAAAGTGTCACTGATCAGCGATAACGATTGTCAAAAAGTCAAAATATAAAGGGTTAGTCACGTGACATTTCAGCAGCGTTTGTCAATCCCATACTTTTTGACATTTTGATAATCGTCTGCGGCACGCTACCGTTGACAGAATGTCACTTGTCATGAAGTCCTGGAATTGGTTTTAGGATACTTTTCATGACGAGAGCTGTGGTCGAGAGTATGTTATGTTCCCATGGGATAATCTATACTTCCTCACGGGCGAAGCTACTACTACTAGTAAATAAATAAATATAGGTTAAAAACAAAACCCCCTTTTGGGTATCACCGAATTCGGGTAATGAGCAAAACCGGACATTGACAAAAACACGTACCTAATTTGTAACTCAAAACCCGTCCACTTGACAGCACTCTCTTCAGAAAACAAATAACCTACATTTGGAGAACGCCCAGCACTGGCTATGTATTTGAATGATAAATCATTGAATATTTATTACTATGGTTGCCCACACGAGTTGTTACTATAACGAAACCGCGTAAACTACGAAATAGAGGCTAAATATAGATATTATTTAGGTTTTGATACGTCAGACTGGCTGATTCATAGTGTATTTGGTTTGGAATTGTGATTGTGCGATAGTTGTGCGACTATTAGGCGTCGACCAACAAAGTGATTGTTACGAAATTTATACCACCACAAAAACTAACGTAGCGACATCTATACCGCCGACTATTAACTACATCAAATAAATCCTGCATCGCGGTATCAGAGTTTACCGTGCGATTTGAACAAATACAACAGCACAAATATTGCATTAGGCAGTTGCCTACCTGACACAACACCAGTCTGGTCGGAGGATCCTCCCTTTTTAATGGAGATTTGCGGGACTTTACACATCTATACGATCATCGCGTTAATTTGGTCGGCAAACCCGGAAGGCGCCATAGAGTTACGACGACTCGACATTTGTTATCAAACAAAAAAGGCAACGATTTAAAAAAAAACGACGGAAATTGAAGCTTTTTTGACAGACACGACTGAGATACGAATGCGAAAGTTGCTTAAAAATTAGTAGAACTGGTCCTCTAGTATTTGCGCCTTAGAATTAGAGATGGGCTAGCGATGACTTTAGACCCAGTAATCGAGTTTAAACCCGGAAGATTGCCCATTTTATAAGAATGGACTAGAAGTTCGTTTGAACCCGGTTGGTGCCCATCTAGAGATGTTTGGACGGGTCGTCGAACAGTTTTATGAGCGTTTCACGTGGTAAAAGTGGCTCTAAATAATTATTTAATAATTTGGTAACAATTTATTTACCTAATGGTCATTAGGTAGATACGAGATAAAATACACACGTCTTTACTTAAACTACTAATTAACGATTTTCGGACTTCCTAATCGTGCGAAATTGCACAATTCTAGGTCAACACAAAGTACCCTATAGGTTTTGATTTAACGAGTATTGAAATAAGCCGCACTAAAAGCTGTATTTTTGACAGACACCCAAACGGATGGACAGACAACGAAGTGATCCTATACAGGTTCCGTTTATTCCTTATGAGGTACGGAACCCTAAAAATGGATGAAGGAAACATTGGATACGGTAACAGAGTGGGAGATCTTATTGCTAAATGCGATGTTTATTGAAATTGAGGTTAATGTCAAAACAACCAACTGCAAACAATCGCAATTTACACCGTAAAGTCAACATTTTTATGTAAGAGTTGAGCGAAACAATTTTTGCCTCATTTCGGACGATTCTTTGAATTTGATACGAAAAGATACATACAATTTAGGTTTATAACGTAATCCTAACGGTGTTGTGAGAACAAAAGAACTACAAAGACTGTGCCAACGTACCTACAGTTATTTTGCCTAAAATTGTTGTCAAGGATGTACAAAATTCTTACTGGAAAAAACACCTGCTGTTCTAGAAAGATAGTGAAAAGTGAGTTTCTAGACTCAAAAATCACACTTGGATAGTCAGAATGTCCACGTTTTCTGAGTTTTACAGTACCTAGTAAATTTTCTTGATTGGTGGTACCATTTTTTTCCGTAGATAGAGAACTGCTTTAAATAAACACATCTCTAAAGTATTTGTTCATGCGTGGGAATTAAGCTATAGGACTATAGCTTAATTCCCACGCATGAACAAATACTTTTATTAATAATCTTTTGGACATCAACCAAAGAATGGTTAATAACCTCATCAAACAATCCTAGAGGTATTTCTTTTCATTGATCCCGATTACCAAGCGAAAAACGTTGCGAACGCGCAAGCTGCTTGCTTATACCAAAACACAATGCATGAAGACCTGGCAACTATCCAGAAGCATGTATGACTAATTTGCCTACTAGTAAAGATAATAGACGTGAACGAACCCAATGCGAAATCTAATACGCTCATAAAAGATTCTTTTTAGTACATGTTCCACTAGAAGGCAAAATCTCGTACTTAGAAACCTCTTATATTCAAGTCACGATGTCATCTCAGTGACAATTAATGTTAAAAACTTCTCAAAATGTTAGGGAAGTAGAGGTGCTTTAGACAGTTTGCGACTTCGATGCGTATGCGTACGGTCCTTTAGAATAAGGGCATTCACAAGCCCTTCTGAACACCGGTCGCCATAGTCATCTGCAAAACTTCTCATCTCGACGAAAATCAGTGTCAAAAATGAGTCAAAAGTAGCATAGAAAACTAAAGGTTTTTAAGAGATTAACCCCCAAGTTTCTAGAATAAAAAATCTAGACAATATAAAAATAGATCGGTGGAATGAATTTTCAACGATCAATAATCCACCGATCATTCTTAAATTGTTTTGTTTTTGTTTTGCTTTTCCAATACTTTTAACATTATTAGAACAGTCGACATCGGTTCTGCTTGCCATAAATAAAAAGTAGATAGAGCTCCACACAAAATGGAAGCACTATGAAGATAGCTCATCTAGTTTTAGTATATCCCTGTCTGTCTATCGCGCCCAACAATTTAAGTCTCCTTTGATCCAGACATTTGGCGATGCTCATTTGTTTATACTTTAAAACGGATGGCCCCGGACTTGGCAGAGATAGATATAAATTTATATGTGTAGATATCCACTTTGGACGGTGATATAAAGCTTATTATATGTAACGGATTGCTGTAAAATTAATGGTTATAGTTAGGTTGATAAATTAATTTCATGTTGGTGATTTTACGGAGTTAATGTTTAAAGGGATTTTGATTGGTTGAGTGATGTGTAAAATATTATGATTAATGATGACATAACGTGTGAAATTTTACAAGTTACCTATTGTAACGGGTTAATCGAGGAAATGGTTTTTCATAATAAAATGTACTTGATGAAGATTTTAATATCTTTATAAGATAAGTACAAATATTTTACTTAAAATGTAGGTTAAACGAAAAACTCTTCACAAAGTTTCTCTTTCGCAACTTTTCTAAAATACCCAACATACGAAACAAATCAAGAACCATTGTATTACGGCATTTATATCAAAGCTAACAAACATTCATTCACAAATCCAATTTTATCTAAAAATAGATTTCTGATCGCATCGAAACTTTACCCACCATTTAGTTCGGTACTATCCGTGAAGCGCTTTGCAACGCTCGAAAGCGCAACACTGTTTCAGTATAATAAACAAAATGTCAATAATTAGAGTTGTGATTGAGTGAACAATTCATTGGTGATTTAATCGATTTATGGGAGCTACCGAAATCCACTTCGGTTGTTTGGCATTACGCGTTCTTATTTTAAAAGAAAAAAAAATTGAAAACGGAATAGTGAATTAGAAATTTATTTTTATTTTCGATGTTGTTTTGATTGTTGCCACTATTATTCAGTTAAATTGTTAGCAAAGGTTAATGTTATGTTTTTAAATATTCGATAAGAGCCACTCACCTATTATAATAACATTTGGTTTTAACAAAGAGAATGCTGCTAGCTTTTTTGAAAAACTAATTTCAATCTTTTAAAACATTTGCCTTAAGTTAAAAGGAAATATTCAGAAACTGTATGTATTGTTAATTGAAAAATTATCTTAAAATGGTTTTGTAAGCATAACAAGCTTTTTAATAAAATTATAGGTACCTACTTAGGATCTTTACAAAAATGAAAATTGAACTCAACATTTTGCAATGAGTATAAAAAGTGATAACTTGTGAAAGACCGAATAAGTGAGTAAAGAAATGGGTTAAGTGAATGTAAACAAAGCGAATGAACAATGAGCAAAATAAAAAGACGAAAAAAAGACAGCAAGGTTCGTGTCAGGTTCAACATTACAAATGTGGTAAGTAAAAAAAAACACTTCATATCCATCCATACTAATATTATAAATGCGAAAGTGTGTCTGTCTGTCTGTTACTTCTTCACGCTTAAACTGCTGAATCGATTTAGATGAAATTTGGTACAACGACAGATTAGACCTTGGAGAAGGACATGGGACACACACATACATTTTGTTGCTAGAAAAGGGCTTGAAATAATTGAAATAGGGAATGAAAGTTTGTACGGGAGTCATTGAAGATAAAACCATGAATCTTTGCATTAAAAAATAAATTAACATGTTCAAGCGTTTTTGAAAATTTAGTTTCCTTAAAATAAACATGGCTGCCCAAAGTAACTAATCTAATCTAATCTAGGTTGTAAAAGTATATTTTAGATTACTACAATTTTTGGTCTTGTATTTTGACTTCTTTGGTTTTTATTTTTTCATTAGGAATTATAATTAGAAGCAATCCGGAGTCTGATTTCTAGGCCGGTTGGTTGCGATAGGCTGGGACTAAAAGTCTATATTAGAATTCAGAATTCCAGATAATCAGAAAATTTTCGAACAACAAACTCTATGTTATGCACGGAAAAGTTCAAATTCGATTGGTACCCACAATTTTTAGGGCCACAACGCTAAAGTCGATAGGTACCTACTTCAGTTTCTGGCGATGGATTCAAAGTCTCATTTTATATACTACCGAAATGTCAAGTGGTTTTTACCCGACTGATCCAGAAGGAGGATAATGTTTTTGAACAATAAATCATTGTTTCACAGTCGCTAATGCTGATGAACTTTACAGCCCTGTGCCGGCTTCGGAAAATACAGGCGAGATTTTGTAAGGGTAAAATTCAAATGAATTTTCGGATTTGTTTACATCACATGCAAGTGTGTGCATTGCGACTGCTAGCCTAGATTTGAAGCCCCGTAGCCCTGAACGGGTCACGCACGAAACTAGAATTTAGTCCACAGTGTTTCCATGGACAAACAGGGGAAACGTTTTCGATATTAGAAATTCGAAAAACCGGCCAAGTGCGAGTCGAACTCTCACACGAAGGGTTCCGTACCATAAACCGAAAAAAAACAGTAAATTTGTTTTTATTAGGTATTTGTTGTTATAGCGGCAAAAGAAATAAGTACACACTGAAAATTTCAACTATCTACCTATTACGATTCTTGAGATATAGCCCACTGACAGACAGACGGACGGACGGACAGCGGAGGCTTAGTAATAGGGTTCCGTTGGCTACCCTTCGGATACAGAACCCTAAAAATGATGAATTTATAAAGGCTAACTAACTGTTAAGCCAGCAAAATAAGTCAGGGAGCGAAATAGTTATTTCCGAACTTACAGAAGTTCGTGAATAACTATTGCGAATACGAAGGGTTTGGTCAGAGGCTTACTACCTAATAGTCATCATCATCATATCAGCCGAAAGACGTCCACTGCTGGACATAGGTCTCCCCCAATAGGGGGGAGGTTGCCATAATCGCCACGCTTGGCAGCGGCGGGGAGGTTGACGTAATCGCCACGCTTGGTAGGCGGGCTGGCGATCGCAGTGTAACTGTTGCAATGTACAGAGAATGCTGCTGCCCATTCTCTGGAGCGTCCTTTAGTCGCCTCTTACGACATCCACGGGAAGTGCTGGAAGGCTACCTAATAGTACACCCACATTTTACAAATTTGACAAAAAGTGACTTGTTTGGAACTATTTGTGCAGTCTGACGCAGTCGGTCGGTGGTATTTATTTTTGTTAAATCACAAATTTGGTGCCACTAACTGGATGCAGTTAGTGGCACCAAATTTGTGAGCAGTCTGATGAGACTGCTTGAAAATGCGTACCAAAGAAATATACATACAAACATAATATATACTCTCGAAAATCATTAGGTACCCGTTTTCTGGAGGATTCGGGTAAAATCCAAACAACACTTTGGCAAACCCGGGAATTCAATTCAGCACTTCATATTCAGCAGTAGCGCGGCTTGCAGTCACTTGACCAGAATCTAGATCCTAAATGTTACTGACTAAATGTTTACCGTTTTTTGCTCTAAAAGAACTGAGGAGCAATTACTACGTACTTCTAATGGAACATTCACAGCCTTGTTGGATCCAGCCCGTCCCTAGATGTCCTCCCCCCAGCGATGCCCTAAGCCGAGGCCCGTACCCCACAGGGCGTGACCGTGTAGTCGCTTAGTTTGTAAGTTTTTAATAAGCCCTGGCTGAAGGCTTTAATATTGGACCGGACTTGCAATATAAATATTTATATTAAGGCCGCCACAGGCAAGTCCGGTAAAGCAGTCGACGACACTCATAATGTTGAACTGCGAGAGGCCACGCACTTTAAAAAAAATCGCATCACAGTAGCAAATTTCCCCATATTTTGAAAGATTACGACTACATTGCGAATGCAAACGTTCTTTAAAAGTTACGGGAATTTGCGTTCTGATCTATTTATTTCCAGGAATCAATTTACTATCTTCCATAACCATTCATTCTCCCCACTGTATATCTCTCAATCTTCTTCAGAAATTCGAGTTATTTCTTACTCTTAGCTTCCGAATCTCGTGGGTTGAATTAAATAAAACCTATGTAAAACAAATAGTGTTGCCAGAGTGCAATAAATTGTATTCGGTGGAAGACTGTTGATGACTATTAACTTTATTATTGCGGTGTTAAAATGTGGTTAGCAGTGCAGTCGTGGTTTTGTAACCGTGGTGGATACTTGGTTTTCTTTTTTTTTAAGTCAGTCAGTATTCAAGAGATATAGTGTTTTAAAGAAGTGAGTGAAGAGATGGACCCGAAAGTTGTTTGAAGCTTTGTGATTAGTTGCAGTGTTAAAAATCGTCGACATAAGAGGTGATGTTAATTGATTTTGGATTTGGTTTGCTGATCACAGCATTGTTGCGGAATTTGTTAGAAAGAGTCACCGCGGCCCTGGAACGCAAAGGGCTGTCGGAGGAATACGGATGGGTTTTAGTCAGTAAGAGTCTGACACGCCCTTCTGCTCCACCCAGAGCGGAAAAAGTAACTAGATGATTTCCCATCATTAAAAAAAAAAAGAATACACAGCATTACCTTTATTCGTCTTCTTTATTAATTATTATATTAGAATATTCTTTATTTTTATTTTTACACCATTTTTCGATCATTTGTTGGTCATCGATTGAGCTGAATTTTTGCATACACCTTTCTGGTTCTGGTTCTGGTGACAATACAATGAGCAATGTATACTCAATATTGTAATGATTTAAATATGACCGCCGCGGCCGCTCCAAGATGGCAGATTACATTTTTTTCAACCCTCTTAATGTTGCTAAAGGTTTGTTTAAAAAAAATAGGTGAATTTATTAATCAGTAATTTTAATCAGCCCATAAAAACTCACTATAGTAGGCGCCAGATAATCGTGGAATAACGGTCATTGACCCACCTACAATTATTGACATTTTTAATTTGAAAAACGGAATTAATGACACAAAGCTGTCCCGAATCATCATCTCTCGTGATCCTTAACATTGTCTAATAATGAAAAACGATTCATATTTAATTGTTCAGGTACCTATGAACAGTTATTAGGGAAAGGTCAATATACTTTATTCCACATTTATCTGGCGCCTACTATATATTATTCAGGGTTGAAATCACGATTGATGCGAATTTTCGTCCACTTTGAAAGTGGGCGAAATTTTTTTTTGGGCATTATGTTTGGGCTGGCCTACCCTTACCTACTGCCTTATCTACTGCCTACTGTACGCGCATAAGCTTGATGTGTTGCCGTCTGTACATACAGATGTCTTGTTATCTTAACGATATTTTACGACTATGTTAAGTCATTTTTATATTCACGGACATCAAACAGCGTCATCACAGGCTGGGATCACTTGTACAAATAATATATCCAATGAATCATATAAGATTAGACTAGTTTTATTGAAAGCTTTATCAAAAATAACAAGAGCAAAACCATCGTTCTATTTTTTAGTAAGCCGTGAACTATATTTTTGATTTTTTAATTCTAGGAAGAAATAAATAAGGGATTTGTAGTGTCAAAATAATTTCTACACTTTATACAAATTCATAAAATTAAAATGTCTGCTGTAACTATCAAAATAACAGCTTTTTACTGTATGCATATTATCAAAGCAGGTATATAAAATACTAATCATATATTTTTTTATTCTGTCTCTGTATTTATGTTTGTATGTTTGTTCCGGCTATTCTCCGAAACAGCTGGACCGACTTTGGCGGGATATTCACTAGCGGATAGGAAGAAAAGTAGGCTTTTTTAAAAAAGAATCAAGGCTCCGCCCAAGAAAAGAAAATCCAATGAAATTTTAACTTGCGCTGTTTTACGAGTATGGCGCGGGCAAAATCGCGGGCAACAGCTAGTATATAAATAACTCTTTACGCATGTTCATAAATTGTTAAAGTAGGACTCGGTTCTTATCAGATAACGAATTATCTCGCCAATGATAATTTTTATTAGGTTACATTATACTTAATTAGAATAGTGAGCTACTGTTTCCAATGAAAGCTACTACATACCTATACAAACTTATAGATTCCGCTTAGTGATTGTTCTGGTACCTACGATTATACGAATATTAATTGAAATCCTGATATTATTAGAAAGTACACAGGTACAGTCACGAGCGTAACTAATATTATAAAGAATGTGAGTTTGTTAAATGTTAAATGATATTTATTTTGTAAGTGGGTTAAACATAACACTTTTACACGTCAATCTTTATTAGTAATTTTTAAACTAGATGAGGCTGGTGTTTCCTAGCTGACTACCCAGAGAAGAAACACCGAAACAAACTCAGAGGTCAAAGTCTCTTTTTTTAAGTCCATACAATCGTTCTTATCAAATCATATGAGAACCATGTTAATGTCTGAAGTGGTCTTTTGAGGAAAGTACCACACAGATTTGAGTGGACCTATCCAGTCAGTGCAAGCCTTGGTCAGTAGTCGAGTAGCTCAACTTGTTTGTAACGTTATTACGCCTGAACCGCCGAACCGATTTTGATGAATTTTGGTACAGAGATCGATGTGACCGTGGAGACGGTATAGGCTTTTTTGCAAAAATCGAGGTATATTACCGCGCGATACTGCGGCCAAAAGTTATTATGTGATAATTTCAAGAAGTTTCGACGCAATTTTCTCCTAAATTAAGTATTGGCAATCATAACATTTTCGAAATCGAATACCCTTAGTATAGTCCCTACTCAAAGTTATAATCGGTATTTTTACGATAATATTGGTAATTAATTTTGCGTAAGTACACACAGAGTATAATGCTGAACACTGTACCTATAGAGTATTTTGTGTACCGGTTTGTAAAGTTACCCAGTAAAATGAAAGCCACATAAGACTTTTTAAGTTAGTTTCTAAGCCTAGTAAAGCTTTACAAATCCCAATATTGTACTCAATACTTAATCTCTTCATATCAGGTGGAATTTTAGGGTTCCAAAGGTCCTTATGCAAAAAACGGAACCCTTATAGAGCTCATAGACAAATGTGTAAAAAAAAAAAGTGGTTTTTGGGGACTGCCGATAGAAGGGAAAACTAAGCGAAAGCTAAAGCGTTCGGTGACGATGGCGCGAGTTCCATGATTTTTGTTCACCCAAATAGTGCTCAACGCGCTTAAAGAAGTCTTCACTTCAAAAATAGTGTGTGTGTGTTCTACAAATGAAAACTGAGGAACTAGATACCAAATTCGGGCGCCAGGAGAATGCACGCAATATAATTAAGAAAGGTTTTTGGAAAGAATTGAGCGGAAGGTTCAGATTTTTAATCTACCAGCGGGAGGCTAAACAAAGATATAAAAAAATGAAACTCTTTTGTCTGTTTTCTATTAAATCGCCCGTAGCTTCACCCTAATAAACCATAAATATTATATATTTATTTCTATAAAATTTTGTTTGGTATTAATTGTTTGGTATTTCGAAATTAAGTTGTTAAAAAAATTTTTTTTCTTTATTGGTGAGAATTTATTATATACTAAAACTTGTGGGCACTAGTTTAAATATTAACATTAAAGTGTCTTCTAGGGTCTCTAGTGTGTTTTTCTGTCTAGGGTCTCTAATGTGTTGTTATGTATGTCCGGCTTTCACAGCCAATTTTCTCCGAATCTTTTGGACCGATTCATTTAATGTTTTAATAGGCCTGTTTTTCAACTTTAGCAATTGAAACATTGATGGCAAAATGACTGTGTTTATTAGATAACTAGCACTTCGCCCTCGACTTCGTCTTCTTCGCGCATAACCCATTTTTTTCAGTTCCTATTTATATGCCTATAGCCTTCCTCATGAATGTGGCTATCATATACAAAAAGATATTTCAAATTCCGACTAGTAGTTCCAGAGATAAGTGCGTTCAAACAAACGAACAAACTCTTTCAGCTTTTTATACTTTAAGTATAGATAGCAGGTATAGATTAATTTCTTTTTATGAGTTTGTTTAGCCTTGTCATATGCCTATTCATGAGCTGTCGTATAATATGCGAGTATGTAGGTTCTTAGTTTATTTAAGTATATCGATTTTGGTTATTACAATTATAGGTTCTATTCTAAGCTTAAACTAGTAAGACGAAAGTATATCGACTCGAAAAAATAAACAATTTAAAGCAAGTCCTTTATTATACGGGCCAAACTTCTACCCACTAAATGATTCCTGAAAATTTTAACTTTTACAAAGATGGGCAATTCTCGAATTTTTAAGGAGCGTTCGCATTTGTATTGATCGAAAACACTCAAAAACTGCTCTAATTTCATATCTTCTTGATAGCGTTCGCATTTGTATTGATAAAACAATTTAGGTTCCTACGAGAATTCACCCTCAGATCAGATATGTATATTTCAGCGTGTATACGCTGAAATTTTAATGGTTGTTTTCCTGCGGCAGAACGATTAGCTATCAGTAGTACTATCGAAACATAAAGTTAAACTTAAAAAAAAAAAAAAAAATTGTTTTCAAATAATTAAAATAATATTCATACGTGAGAAGCAATAGTAACTCACAAGACGTGACGTAGGTATTACTCCAAACACACGCACGCGCCGCCGTTCGCTCTTTTCACAGCAGAACCATTAAAATTTCACGCTGTATAGTAAGTACACTTTTATTTGGGCATTATATTTAGCTTAGTATTTATTTATTTATTTGGGACAACAAACAGTATCACATTATATCAGCACAAATAATATAAATAAAGATGTTATATAAATGTGAAACTCACACCGTTATCCACAGCATATACAATTCATAAAACTATACTTATAAACAATCTAAGCGAGTAAGACTACAATTAGACTGCTCGAATAACTATACATCGGAATCCTTAAGTTTCTTTAACAAAGCAGAACGAAATCCATTTGCTGTCACTGAGAATAAATCTAATTCTGTAGTTTCTGAACAAAAGTCATTATAGTTTTTGCACAAGCGACGTAGAGGCGCCCGCAGACCAGCATTGGTGCGGCAATGGGACACAGCAAAAAGAGGACGTGCGCGCACCTCTCGTCTAATAACAGTTCTTGGGACACAGTAGCATATTTTATTAGTAATCTCAGAGCAGTTATACCTGTTATAGCATACGTCGAAAAGAAACATAATTTCTAGATATAAACGTCTAGACTTCAGGCTCATTAGATTGTATTTATTAAGAAGATTTTTATAGGTTGGGAAATTGTGGCAGCACCTATAGTGCATCGATCTAAGGAATTTGCGCTGCACTCTTTCTAGCATCTCAACGTATTTATTATAAAAAGGGTTCCACACCACCACTGCATATTCGAGTTGAGATCTAACTAGTGCTTTATAGAGATGAGAATAGGTGCTTGCGTGTTTAAATTCAGTAGCTGATCTCATAACGAACCCGTACATACGATAAGCCTTTTTGGTGATGTTATCAATATGTTGATCAAGGTGAAGTTTGTTATCTAGCAGTACCCCTAGGTCTCGCACGGATGGAGCTTTCAATAAAGTTACACTGTTTAGATTATAATTATGATTTAAAACGTTTTTATTTTTTGTGAATGATATCGTTAAACATTTAGAAATACTAAGGTAAAGTTTGTTTTGAACACAGTATTCAGAGAATCGATTTAAGTCTTCTTGTAACTGACAACAATCTGCAGGTTTTCTTATAGCTTTAAAGATTTTTAGGTCGTCAGCATAGAGCAAAAATTTTGAGTGTCTGAAACAATTTCCAATATCATTTATGAACAAAATGAATAAAAGAGGCCCTAAAATTGAGCCCTGGGGTACACCAGATGTTACGACAGCAGTCGCCGAGTGGAATCCCTTGACAACAACCCTTTGTGATCTATTACTAACATATGATGCAAACCAGCGAAGCAAATCTCCTCGTATGCCGTTAAATGCAAGTTTGGCGAGAAGCAAATTGTGGTCTACTTTGTCGAACGCTTTTTGAAAGTCTGTGTACACTGCGTCTACTTGTACTTGTTGATCCATATTGTTAAAGAGAAAGTCGGTAAATATTAATAGATTAGTAGTTGTAGATTTACTTTTAACAAACCCATGTTGTTGTTCTATTATAATTTTGTAAATGATCTTATGTATTTCCTGATAAACGAGCCTTTCAAAAAGCTTCGACAAAGCAGACAAAATAGATATGGGGCGATAATTTTCGACTTCTTGTTTGGACCCTGATTTATATACAGGAGTTATATTAGCCCTTTTAAATTGTTCAGGGAAGGTGCTCTCTGATATAAACATATTAAATATAATGTGCAGGGGTCTGTATATACTCTTAGCATTAGTATGTTTAATGTTCGAGTCACATAATATTAGGCATACATGTAACAATAACCCAGACTCGAATTTTCTACTAAAACCCCTGTATAAATTGCTCTACATGGGAATTTCGAACATGTTTCGAACCTACAAACCCAAGCTTAGTTATCCCTAAATATCATTATGGATACCACCAAAAAATTGCAAACGCCGCCGCGCCGTAAGATTGTAAAATATCGCATTAAATTGTAAATACATTTTTTTTTAATTATTGGAAACTATTGAATTTGGATGGGATTTATTGTAAACAAAACGATTTTTTCATAATATATCGAAAAATTATAAATTAATAAAGATTTATTACAATCTTACGGAGTCTGCAATTTTCCGGTGACATGAAAATTGATAGGCCCGCGTTCGACCACAGTTTCACCTGGTGAAAAGTGATGATGTGGTCAACCATGACGCATGCTTGCCTAGAAGTAACTTATTCCCTCTTGACTGAAATACCCCAGGTTGTAGCTACCAGGAAACAAAGGGTTCCAATCCAAAGTTGTACGCACAATGAAAGTATCAGCAAAAGCTACTACTAATTAGCGAGACTAAAATATGTGGGTTGTTATAGCCATGTCGTGACAATAGACTTCTGTCAACCCCCATGGGACACGGTAACGACGTGAATTTATCGCGTCTCGCCTATCGAAGTCGTTATTTGATATAATCGGGTGCAATAGATTTATTATCTGCCAATTTATTGTCAGTGATAAGGTGTTACGTTGGGGACCTTCTGGCTAAATAAGAGTATCGATCGATGGTAGAATGAATTAGTTGACGTCGATCGATAGTTTCTACTTCTTTCTTCGATCAGTCAAAGCTACCACACCAATCGATCAACGTCGATCGATGGCATCGATCGGCGGTCGATCAATTAATTATCATTCGATATCTGTCGATCAGCCAAAGCTACCACGATGTCGATCGCTGGCACCGATCGTAGATCGATCGATCGGTAGGTTTAGTAACACCCTTATAACAGCCGCACAGATCGATCTTTGAGGTTAAGCAACGCTTGACGATGTCGGTCCGATGATGAACTATCCATTACACCGAGTTCTCTGTGTCTCGGTAACATGACGTGGCGCATTTTGGACCATCATCAACCCGTGTTTCGTTTAAACGCGTGAATTCGTCTCCGCGGTCAACTTTAACATCTATTGTTTTCAACAAAATAAATACGCATTTACTACAACATGTTTTACATTACAGAATTTTTAACCTTTAAAATGAAGCAGTAAAAATTTTTAAAAGCTTTTAGTTTTAAAAATTTTACTACTTGGTATATTTGAAAATTGTAATGTTTAATATTCTTTCGCGGACACCCTTTACTAACCTTGATGAGGAGTTCTGCCTTTCACATCAATCAGGTCCTTCATCCAACCGTGCAACTCCAGCTTCGACAGGTAGTCATCAAAGCTGGCGAATATTAGTAGAATAGTTGATAACAAAAGAACAATGACAGAATACCTACTAATTAATTGCTCACTAAGCACAAGCTTTCTAGCAACTTTATTAGACACACCCATCAGTCTTAGACCTGACGGCGAGTTGATGCATTTCCTTTTTAATATTCTTCAAAGCACTTTATGCATAGTTTACCTTTGTAAATACGTGAGGGTCGATATCGTTGTTGTAAGGAGTCTATAGGGTTAGTTTGTTAAAGGTATAATTCCAGGCATCGCGGCCGATCGCAGCCGCGCGCATTCTTTCGCGTACGACAATGTCAGAGTTTGAGAGTGTATGGCGCCGTTTCTGAAGTCTGCGTCAGGGGGGCTACTATCTAAGCCCGAAGTTCAGAGTTTCGGGCACCAAACCACACACGACAACACGATTTGAATTGTGTTGTCATTAATTCTTAGTTCGGGTCCGGAACTAATCATTAGTCCGTAGGTGATACGGAGTAGAATACGCCCGCAACTAAGCCCGAAACTACGGACTTCGGGTTTAGAGAGTAGCCCCTCAGACGCGCGCAGCTCACTTCGAAAGCAGTGCTATACATTTCCATACGTTGTGTCGCATCAGCCACGCGTGACAACTCACGACAATTTACAATCTGCCTAGCCTTTTCCCAACTATATTGTGGTCGGTTTCCTGTCGACCCGGATGCAGCTAAATTTACCAGTATTTCCAAGAAGCTAATGCTAATCCGACCTCCACTGCTCAGCCTATCCTGAAAAACTTTTTGTCGAAGACACAACAAAATCTGTGTGCAAATTGCAAGATCATGGCGATAAGACAAACATGATGACGGCGGAAGATGTTTTTTTTTAATTGAAGGGGCATTTATTTATTTAGAAACATAAACAATTTTAACAAATAAACTAAACGTGCAACAAATTAGAATATAGTATCAAAGAATTTATCCTCAAAGCTGTCAGCCGTTCTTTTTTGACGACATCTCACTGTGTACACTTAGGCTTGTTACACACGTACCATAACCACACCACAACACGTGGGCGAGCGCTAATTTGTATGAAAATTAATAGTTAAATTTACACGGAACACATTTTGCCGTCATTATCGACCGCGTGTGTGATCCCAACCACATCGCCGCTACGTCGCGTCGCGGCGTTACAACCACAACGCAAACACATCCAAATTTTGTAGTTGTGTAGGTACAACGCAATCGCAGGAGCCGCAGCGACACTATTCACACGTAACAGCAGCTTGACCACCTTTTGTCGCGACTGTGTGGTGTGGTTGTGGTGCGTGTGTTATAAGCCTTAGGTGGAGTGAACGACAAGTGAGCTGTCATTCCATCTTGTTTCTATGGTTTGACAGATCACGTCTTGTCGTTCACTTCGCCCAAGTTTTCACTTTGACATGTTTACAGAATCGCACTGCGACTAATAAAATTTTTGAACGTCTCATAGCAACACTTAGAGAACCCATCTGATGTTGAAACATATCACAATGTAACTCTATTTATGTTTAAATATAAAGATTTTGATTCTGTTTCTGATTCGGACAGTATGATCAAAGTTACGGGTGCTAGCAAATTAACTTCTTATTGTGTTCAAGATTCTTGGATTATAAAGTAAAGCTGTACTTAGATGCAAAACTTTTATATACTTTAAATGGTACCGTACTATCTAAACTCTTATCTGTACGCGAAGTCTATCTATACTAGTAATAAAGCTGAAGAGTTTGTTTGTTTGTTTGATCGCGCTAAACTCCCAGTCGGCTTTGGAAAATTATTTTTGTATAAGATAGCCACATTCATGAGGGATGCTATAGGGGGGAACAAAGATCTTAGAACTAAGGGAAACGGGGAAATTTCTACGGGAACGGGAAAAAACGGAATATGTGCGTACGTAGTCGCGGGCAAAAAGCTAGTGTTTCAATAAGTTTCAAACTCGACATCATCGCTAATTTTTGTCGTCAAACAAAATGTGTTGGATATTTTCCTCATTTAATTGATTTCGCATATATTTCTTGGCAGTTTGGCATGTTATTGCCAATTCCTAGTAAAAACTGAAAGCTTTTCTACGAAACATTTGGGTATAGACCGTGATTTGTTTACATTGTATATCATTTCTGAAATGGCGTTGATATTAATGTGTTTTTTCTATTCAATGAAAAATGGATATTAGTCTAGTCAGGCTACTAAGTCGGAAAGATTGATGTACGCAGATGCAAACAAGTAAATCTGAATTAACATATTTTTGGGGTCATCTATTCTAACGTTATTGTTTATTAACCGATCTTGATGATTCTTTTTGCGTTGAGTTGAGTAATAGCTATATTGCATTTGCATTGGACGGTGAACTTCAAAGATAAACCAGTGACCTCTTCAACTTAAAATCAATAAAATCTAGTACCAGAGTAAAGTAGACATTTAACTATGAGCTGGTCTGGACTTGGACTGCGAAGGCACGTAAAGTAATTCCTTAACGGTAAATAGTGCAACCATTCATAACGGAAATAATGTCACTTAGTTGTGGGGTATCATCACTAAAAAGTGGAAAATAAAAAAACTTGTTTACAAAAAATACAACCGACTTCCAAATAAAAAACACTACAAATTAAAAAATAACTTTAATTTCGGAAGTCAGTGTCAAAAAACGAAAAAACAACCAAGTCTGTTGTATTTTTTGTAAAAAAAGTATTTTTATCTATTATGTAAACAAGTTTTGGGGAAATTTAATGAAAAGTGAGTTATTCATGGAAAAACAATTTATTTGTTTATTGTTATAACATTTATTTAAAACTACCCTCCTTCTTCCAGGCTTGAGACTAATACTAATCATAAATAATAAAACTAACAAAACATTTATTGCTAAAAATGGTATTTGTAGTAAACACGGTATTTCAGAAAATGTGCATAGATGTTACAAATTATTGGGTGAGCTACTGTTCTCCTTGCTAGATTGCTGAGCAACCTGTATTAAGGAGAAACAGTTGCCACCCTTTCCCGTTCACCAATTTGGTTGTTTACATTAACAGCATTATAAATAACTATTCTTAAAACTAAAAGAAAACATGCAAATAAAAATAAAATGTTTTAGAGAGTCGTGTTTGTCTGTGAGTGATTGTGTGTGTAATGAATATGAATTGATGTTATAAAATTGGGTCAAAAAAAATAAGCTTTGGTGAATGAGAGTTAAGAACGAATTTTCAACAGTGCCTCAGTCTCATCATAGGTTTTGGAGAGTAGGAACGATTGAACGGTACTTTTGCATTTTAAATATGTATATAAGTAGATAAGGAGGCCATATAAGTAGATAGGATTGAATTGAGTCGGTTGTACAGATATGGGCCGAGATAGAAAAATAATCTTTTGGTGAAACTGAATGACGGCCGTGGAATAGTGCATATATATAGTGCCTTACGTCGCCTCGAGATTGTTATGAATGGGGTCTGCCTGTGCTGTATAAGAACAGTTTGCAAAATATAAAGTTGTCTGACGTTAAGTACATTCCAATTTTTGTAAAGCATTGTTGTTGGGTAAAAAATAGGTTTAAATGTGGATTCAGTTATTGCTCTATGTGCTATTTCTAGCGGCTTCAATGTGGTTTTAACTGCGCCACCCCAGCAAGCAATACAATAACCAACAATGGATTGGCACAGAGCATGATAGACACTACGTATAATAGTTGAATTGGCGACCGGCTGGCACCGGCAATGTTCTGACATCTGGCGTTACTGGCATCTTTTTCAACTTCAATGGTGTAAAAAAATCATCTGTAACAAACAATTTGCGTTAACACTTTGTACAAAATAAAGTGACATAATTGCTGATTTTAAAAACAATTCTGTAAAAACAAATTGCACATCGGAAATAGGTAGGACATTCAAATTTTATTTGAAAATTGGGATATTCGAACAAAATTCTTACCCTATTTCTATATGATGACCAATTTATGTAGCATTTTTTTTTTAATAACAATGATTAGTATTCATCGGAGTCCGACTCTGGCGGGCTGTTCTCCTTGCTACCTTTATGCTTCTGATTTTTTTTGTTGTTTTGACGTTTGCGGAACATTTTACTCTCGTCCGCACATTTTGTTGTAATACTGGTCCTGTTAAGAGATAAAGAATACAGTATTTAAATTAATCTGCCTTAAATATCATCAATTTATTATATAAAATTCTTCTGTTACTGATGACTGATGAGTGACTGACAAGAAACGCACAGCCGAAACTACTGGTCGTGGAAATCCAAAATTTGGCATGTATGTAGGTTTGGGAACGAAAAAAAACGGGATGTGCCAAGCAAAAGCTTGTTTGTTATAATTTTCTCGAAATTAAATAAAGTCGATGAATTTATTAGGTACCTAACTAAATTTATTACCTAACTGAATTTATTACCTAACTAAATTTTCCGGTACGCGACATTTTTTAACCACCGTCTGCACAATGTCATTCACCAATGAAGGTTCCAACTGCTTTTTTGCAGGTTTGTTCGGGAAAGCTGGAGATGGCTTTCCCGTGAGTGAATGGGTCGCTAGAACTCTGAAAATAAAAAAGGAGAGCTAATGGCGAGATCCTTAATTGGATTAAAACAGGATGTTAAAAACATAAATCGAAGTTTAGGTACCTGCGAGTAAAAACTGCTGTTAACAATTTCCTCGTGGCACTTGTGTAAGAGTTCCAATTGATATGTTTTAATACGTTTAATGGTATCAGGGCACTGCCATCTCCTATTGGTACCTATAAGAAAGAATAGAACAATCAGTGTTAACTACTTATAACAGAAGATATTTCGAATTCAACGATGCAAAATGTCAATAGAAAAATACAAACCAAGTCGTCAGCATTTGCATTAATATTGCTGTTACTTAATACTTTCGGAATACTATTCTCTCCAGTATTTTTGCCAGCATTATGTTTAGGTTTAACTTTTTCAAGAGTCGCACGGTTCGTGAATGTTTCTTCTGGATCAGAAATATCAGTGTCGTCCATCGTCTGAAAATAAAACAATACATGTCATGACCTATTTTCTCATTATACATTTAATAAGCAGTAGGAATTTAGTTTACCAATTCACGAGAGTTAACTTTATATGAGTCGTCGTCATCATCATCGTCGAAATCTTGATCATTGTCGGACACATATTGCTTATCAGTTTCTGTAAGCTGTGAATTTACTTTGGTTCGTTCTTCTAGCATTTTAACTTTCTCACTAAGTGCGAAGATCAAGGATTCCACTTTCTTAATTATTGGAAGCTCATATGTTCCCTCTGTTTGTGTTTCCATATCACAAGTTTCTATCTTAGTCTCAGAAACATTGGTCATGTTTTGCTCCGTTACAACATTAGAATCTTTGCGTGAGACTGGTCCTGATGTTACGGTGAATGTTTTTATCGGTTTCCTTTTGACTATATTTGAAAGTTTATTAGTTGATTCTTCACCATGGTAGGTATGATCGTGGGAACTACTTGTTGCATCTTGATTAAGACTTTTCCTTTTCGGAGAGCGCTGAAAACAAAAGAAGTATGTATTGCATTTTTCGTATAGGTATGCAGTCACAAGGGCAAACTCAAAAGAAAACGTTTGCCTATTGGAGGCCTTAACTGCTATTTATAATCTTACCGTATCAACAACATCGGTCTCCCTCACCTCATCATTCTCAACCGTATGGCTAACGGTCCCGACTTCAGGTAAAGTCGCAGCGACTGACTGGTTCTAAAATTAAGAAAAAGTTTAGTTAGAAATTTCACTACGAAGTGTATTCTGATGGCAAAATACACTTTGGATTTAATTTAATTTAAATCTTACCGGTAACTTAGATGCAATGAAGCAGCTCAGGAAAAGTTTAGCTGTTTCTACTGAGTCATTTCGATCTTCTGCAAAATTAAAAAAAAAAAACAACAATTAAAAAAATTTAAAAGTCATTTATTCAAATTAGGTGTCAGCCCTTTTTGAACGTCAAAGTTCTACATAAAGACAGTCCCCCAAAACGCCCGCCCGTCACCACTTCCTAGTGTAGCTGGGAAGAAGAAGTGGCGCAACAAACTCCCCAGCAAAAAAAAAAAAGCAACACCAAATTCAAATATGGAACTATTTTTACTGATCGGATTCTAATTACAAATCCATAACAATAACTTACGCGTATTAGGGCTATTCGTATCTCGAATACTGCTTTGTAAGTCCAGAAGTGCCTGAGCCGCATCAAATTCCAAGTTGGCGAAACTCACACTAAACGACGACATAATGGAAACCTTCTGTAATGTAATGAAAATATATTTATAAAAGCTGCAAAGGATAAAAACAGTTCAAGTTATGTCTACTAATAACCAGTGATCGAATGATCTGGCGCTTATATACCTAAACTTCTTAAATTAAATTAAATACAATCTTAAAAATAGCAGCTGTAAATAAGAGTTGTCCTACTGGCTAATTTATCTGCACTGTGACAACGGGACTGCACTCGTTATAGTCAAGCCTTGTATTTTCGCGTAGTGGTACAACTTAGATTTTTGGGAGTACCCACAAACCTTGTAAATTTGTAAGTAATGTGGGTTAATAATTTATAATTACTAGCTGACCCACGCAACTTCGTCTGCGTCACATTTTTCTTGAATGCTCGTCTCCTATTGGTCGTAGCGTAATGTTATATAGCCTATAGCCTTCCTCTTGGGTTACATTGTTGCCATTTAGGTAGGGATCTCTAACTTTTTTGAAAATATAATATATATAGCCTATGTTACTCGGTGAAGATGTAGCTAGTGACAGTGTAATGGTGAAAGATTTTTTATTATAGGTTGAGTAGATTTTGAGCCAAAATGTAACAAACAAACAAATTGATCTTTCCACTTAATAATATTAGTTTAGATAATTATTAGTTTAGATTATAAATATACAATAAGACCTTGTACTTGTAAATATTGTGGTGCAATTTATATTTTGAATTTGAATTTCCCGGAGGCCAGAATCCCCACGTTGCCGAAATACCTAGGTACATTGCGACGCGTATTTATTTTGTCGCTCGAAAAAAAAAAATATTTTATTCTTCCAAAATATTTCTTTAAACTGTATAAGTAAGGGGCAAAAATATTCTATATTAAATTTCCGTTCTAACAAACACATTTATTTAGATATAGATTAATACCATATGGGTTAAAAATAAGCTTTGCAAAAATTCATTATTTTTAATCTAAAAATTTAATAATAAAAGCAGTAATTGTGAGTTATCTGTCGGAGATAGGCATATGCTATCGCGGACTTTTTTATAGATATTAATATGTTCTTTAATATTGTAGTATATTGTTTTGGTCTATCATCAATAGTTTTCGCAGCGCAGGCGATGAAAGACAATTTTTTTAACACCTTATGTTACATTATTCAAGTTTTAGTAGGGATCCCTAATTATTTCTGGAAATTAATATAGCCTATGTTACTCTGTGAAAATGTAGCTTAGTTTTTAACGGGGAAAGAATTTTTAAAATCAGTCGAGTAGTTTTTGAGCCAAATCGTAACAAACAAACAAACAAATCTTTCCTCTTTATAATATTAGTTTAGATAAGTTACATTCATAGTAAGTCCGAGTGTCGAAGGACAATGATTAGTTTTTATATTTAAATTTGTTCTCATGTAAGTGAAATGTAAATTTATTTATAAGAATTAAACGTCTTAATAAGAAAAAACCAGAACTTCTTCCCGTGAAAGAATAATGTGGACATTCCTTTCTGAATAAATCAGTAATCCCGGGTTGCCGGGATTGAACAATTTTGTAAAAACAACTATAACAAACTTAATGAGAGAACTTTCATTGTAAATTAAGAGTTCCATTAGAATCGGCTATTTAAATTTTAAAAAAATACAATGAGAGTTCACAACGAGTTCTAACTATATTTTGTATTCGGGCATTTTTAGCAATCTCAGAAATTTCGAACGATTCCTATATATAGGAATTGTTCGAAATTCCTGAACTTCAATTTTATTCCCACGGAAGTAGGTACTTCCGTGTGAATAAAATTGAAGTTTAGGTATATTAGCGCCCAATTATGCGATCACTGCTAAAAACACAGTTAAAAAGGAGTAAGAAGAGACTTCGGTGAAAATATAAAAATTAAGGTATAGGCAGACTTACGCGCTTTTTGATTTAGTTTATAGCAGTTCACTCACACAGAAATTATGCCAAATCTACTGATTGACTTATTGACAAGCAAAGAGAGCTACGACCTCACTCAACACTAAACCAAGGAGTACTGACAAAATTTTTGAAATTATTCTTTTTATGTAGCTCGTTTATTCAATGGGTCATAAAATAAAAGAGCACGCTGGCCAAGCACCCCTCAGGTACTTTTTAAAGTAAATCTCTTTTCCCCCGAACTTATTGTCTACAACTATATTCAAGGTCTTGGTACCTGTGAAAGCTTAACTTTCGTTGAAAGAACAATGATAGTAATTTAGCTTCACGATGCACCGCATCTTTGACCGGCCCTATTTAGCCGAAAAAATATTTAATAGGATTATCTTCGCCAATAGATTTTCGAAAACCCTGTTCGGCACTTACATACTGGAACTATGTCCCAATAACAATAATACCATGCCTAAATAGGTACTATTTAGATAGCTATCTGAAATTATTTACAAGGACTGGTGATTTTTTTTATTTAAATGTCACCGGATAATTGCAAACTCTGTAATATCACGTATGTATGTATGTAACTCGGGCTGGTTTCCGCAACTCCACGACTAAGCGCGTATTTTGCGTGCAGGTGGGACAAATGTGTCATTCGATCCACCCCAGCTCCCCAAGGAAGGCCAGCAACGCCTTGGTGTTACTAACTATCTCACAAAGGGTACCTGGGCTACCGAAGTACTTAGCCCTGTATTCAGCGACTACCGGGCAGCTTAGTAGCTTTAATATCATTATTAGATTGTAATTTCTCGATGTATCGTGACCAGATCATTAAATGGAACAAATCCTATTCAAATTCAATCGTTTCCATTTTAATAGTGTCTTATTGAGTCAAATGAGTAACCCACAATTTCACGCGACATATTATGAGCTTAAGGCCGCGTTCCCACTATGTTGTGACGACAGATTATCGTGTCGTTTAAAGCGTCGTGGCTTGTGTATTTAAATGGAGATGTTCACATATAGGACGACACGACTATCCGTCGTCCACGACTTTTTCCATACAAAATGAATGTGACAGTCGTCCAATGATAAAATCGACACGACATAGTGGGAACGCGCCCTAAGTTTGCAATAGTGACATAATTAAAATAAATTTTCCTGTATAAACAGTGAATGCTTCGCTTAAATAAGCGTCTCTATTTAACAAAATGGAGCGTCCATTTTACACAGGTACCTACTTATCCTGTGACATTCAAATAAGTTTTAACAATGCAAATAACTAAATATATCTTTACAGGCTTAGGTACCCGGGCTTCCCGTATTATTCTATATTTACTATAATATACATACCCATGCTAGAATTCTTAAATCATTTCTTTTCTTGAATTGTATTTTTGAACGTAGCTCTTCTATTAAAAACAAACAATGAAACATTTTCCAAAACTGGGACTTGGCAATAAAAAACATAAACGCTTTTATTTTAATATAATCATGCCAAAAAAGATGTCTTAAATAAAAACGATTGTGTAAATAAAAACAAAATTAAACAAAAAGAAATACCTACCCACCGAATTGAGAACCTCCTCCGTTTTTGAAAGTCGGTTTAAAATGGTTACTTAGGTACTTACATGTGTTCTTTCATGCCTAGTAACTGGCGCTATTATATTTATAAATGTTTTGCGCTATTTTATTTACTAAAAAAAGAAACGGGCGGGGTTATATTTTTGCGGGATAAATTTCAAAATACCTGTGTCCACACCCTACCCTCTGTCCACACCCGATACGTTTATGATGTACAAAAGTTACCTTAATTTTGGAGTATTCCCTCGACGAAGTATATTATGTTTTATGTTGTCTGTTAAACAATTACGCCTCAACGGCTGAACAGATTTACATGAAACTTGTTAAACGACTAGCCCATGTTCCGCCATCTTGGATCCTGGTACCTAATGTTCATTTCTACGCGTTAAATATTTTTTCACGCGGGTGTAGCGGCGGGATAAGCCTTCAAGCGGCTTTCGAGAAAAACTTTCAGTATAGCATAGCATTACAGTAGTAGCATACAAACATCTTCACATGTTCCCTCTAAAAATAGGTAGGCACCTAAATCTAAACTTTGCCCATGTCTTTAAATGGATATTTTACTTATACATGGCTACTTCCTCGTGGTATTTTAATAATGCTCGTCATTGCCACTACTTAACTTACTCATTTCTCGGAACAGTAATCCATATTTGTTTTGTTCTTTATTCCTGTTAGACGGCTCACAAGGGACTATAAAACAATTTACTGATCTATTGTACTTTTAATCTTTTGTTTTAGTATTCTTAAACTTTGGGAACGGATAGATTAGATACCAGTGGGTTCTTATTTTTGTTTCGTACATTTTTCGAATGAAATCATGAATTCTTAGTACTAATTTAACGACTAGCCTATGATCTTGCCAGGGTTGCGGAATTTGTTTGAAAGAGTCACCGCGGCCCTGGAACGCAAAGGGCTTTAGAAGGAACACGGATGGGTTTTAGTCAGTAAGAGTCTGACACGCCCTTCCGCTCCACCCAGAGCGGAAGAAGTCATTTGATGATTTACCATCCTTAAAAAAAAAAAAAGCCTATGATCTGGATTATTAGATGCTGTAAATGTTTCATTGGGAATAAAAATATTGTAAAATAGGACACAAATAGTACAAATTGAAAATAACGACCTTCACAACATGTTTAAAACAGATAAATCAGTAACAGTATTCCAAAAAAGGCTAAAATTTTACCTAATCCAAAAATTTTCTACTCAGTAAAAGAATATTTAGAGTCTGGCTTAAAATAACGATTTTTAGTTTAGTTAATTGCGTTATTTATTTAAGATAGTAACCTATTTGATTGTCACACATATTATGCTCTTTGTGGTGTATGTAAGTACCTATTTAATAAAATCGAGCGTTCTTATTTAAGCGAAGCATCCTATGTTTATCCAAGAAACTCTGTTATTTATGTCACGATTGCAAACACCATAAGGTCATAATCTGTCTGACTGGCCTGTTGGTCGAGTGGTTAGTGACCCTGACTGCTAAACCGGGTTCGACTCCCACCCAGGACAAATCTTTGTGTGATGAGCATGATCATTTGTTCTGTGTCTGGGTGTAATTTGTCTATAATATGTATGTATTTAGAAATATATAAGTAGGTTTATCAGTTGTCTGGTTGCCATAGCACAGGCTCTGTCTAGTTTGGGATCGGATGATCGTGGGTGAGTTGTCCCAAGATATTATATTATATATAATATGTATGTCGCGTGAAATTGTAGGTTACTCATTTGACTCAATAAGACACAGATAAAATGGAAACGATTGAATTTGAATGGGATTTGTTATATTAAAAAATAATTATCTGTTCACAATAGGTACATCGAGAAATTACAATCGAATTAAAAATACAAAGATATTACAGAGTTTGCAATTATCCGGTGAAATTTAAATAAAAAAATAACAAGTCCTTGTAAATATTTTCAGATATCTAAATAGTACTTAGGCATGGTATTTTATGTCGGTGATTATTAATAATATAATAATAATATCTATAATATCTTGGGACAACTCACACACGGTCATCCGATCCCAAACTAGGCAGAGCCTGTGCTATGGCAACCAGACAACTGATAAACATACTTATATATTTCTAAATACATACATATTATAGACAAATTAAACCCAGACACAGAACAAAAGATCATGCTCATCACACAAAGATTTGTCCTGGGTGGGAATCGAACCCACGACCTCCGGTTTAGCAGTCAGGGTCACTAACCACTCGACCAACAGGCCAGTATTATTATTAGGACTTAGTTCCAATAAGTGACGGACAGGGTATTCGAATATCCATTGGCAAAAATAATATTTAATATTTTGTTCGTCTAAATTACTATCATTGTTCTTTTGATTTTACAACTCGGGACCCATGTGTCCAACAAAGGTAAAGCTTTCACAGGTACCAAGACCTTGAATGTTGTTGAAGACAATGTTATCAGTTCGGGGTTTTTTTGAACCAAGCTCGCCTCTGGTACCAGATGGGGGCTTGGTCTAAAAAAAAACATTACAAAGTATGTTTAAAATAACTTTAATTTCAGAAGTCAGTGTTCAAATACGAAGTAACAACCAAAAACACCAACTTCGAAAATTAAAGCTATTTTTTAATTTGTCCGCACCTCAGTCGGCTAAAACGGAACCCTTATAGGATCACTTTGTCGTCCGTCTGTCAAGACTCTTTTACTCCGGAACGAGTGGAGGAATCAAGCTGAAATTAATATCAAGTACCTACTGAGGCTTGTTACCTCTTGGAGCAGTGAAACCAACTTAAGTCAACGCATACGCAATCTTATTATGCTCTGCTTATGGCGCATATTTTGATGCTCGCAATATGCGCCATATCAATCAAAGTCTATAGGATAGTTCCCGTTGACCTAGATTCACAAAATTTGGCAAGAAGATAGATCTTACAGTTCAAGTTATGTTGGGCGATTAATGTTGGCGGAGAAGCGTTGTCTTCAAAAAAAAAATATTGTCATTCTTACTTAAAATCAAATCAATAGTGTAAAAATTTCGACTTAATTTCAAAATTACAAAAAATATGTAGGTATGTGTGTTAATTTTTTGCATTATTTGGTACACTCTCAGGGAATAAAAATGAGCCGTAATGGGAAGAAAATGAGTATGCAATATTGTTATGCAATTAGAATGAACACGAAAAAATAACATTTCAAATCAAATCAAAATCATTTATATGCATAAATAAGGTACAGAAGGTTGGTAAAATGTACAAAATTGTTCTCTTATTCTGCCTTTACTTTCGGCGTGCAAAAGTAAAGTAACACAGGTATTCTATTGAAACTAATTATTGATCATAATCATGCAGTCATTAAACAAATAATTCTATTAAAATTGTATTAGTGAAATAAATAAATGTCAATTTAATAATGAAAAAATAATTAAAATAATAATCATAAACGTCAAGAATGGGAGAGATACGCCACACAAAAATAATAACAATATTATTTAAAACGACCGTGCTATTTACAAAACTTACAATACAAACTTAGGGGGTATTTAAATATCATTTTAATTTGTAACGCAGTGTAATAGGATCCGTTTTCTGCACGCTGTGAACACATCCAAACTAATATTAAAAATGCTCCTAAATTGCTGAACCGATATCAATGAATTTTGTTACCTTGGAAACGGTTATAGGCTAATTTTGTTTTCGAAAATGAAACTCAACAGTCGGTATTTTTTTTTAATAACTCGCCACGGTCACCAATAAAGGTTCGCCATCCCTGCACTAGACGAAATATAGCGATCAGAAACACGCCCAAAATACGCTTGTTTAAACAGTATTTGTATATCATTGTGTTCTGTCCATCCACTTTGTTGACATTGGCCAGTAAGTTCAAGTTACCCACACCTTTTAGTGAGGGTTGAACTTCCGAACAAGTTAGTCTAGTTTACCGTAGCTTTACTGCAAGCTGAGGTTTTTTGTCACCCGTTATCCCTAACATACTTTTTTGCATCATCAGAGGGCCAATTCTACTGATATTATCTCAGTCACAATCTGTCAAAATGTAGACGGAATTTTTGACAGATTCCGACTGAAATGTCAATGCGAAAAATTTGTTGAATTGGCCCACAGTTTATAACAAAAGTGATGTATCTAGTGGCTGTCCAAATTTGGTTCTTAAAGTAACGAGATTTTGATATTAATTTTTCTTGACAAACATTCTGTGAGTTTGAACGTAGTGATGATTTCATTAGCTGTCAAAACTGGTCAATAAAGTGGTTTAAGATGGACTTACGTGTTCAAGGATGGACGTGTACACGCTGCAGAGTATGTATTTTATTTTAAACTGTTACATTTTATGGAAGTGAATTTTGAGTGCAAATTTGTTTGCTTGGTCTGATTAATATTTGTAATCTTGGACAAATCTGATAGAAGAATATAAAATGGCCAACACGCCTTTAGAGTTAGCTCTTCACGGTAAGAAAGTCCATACATAAATGAAACAAGACGGGCCAATTTCAGGCCATTTGGAACGCCAGAAATACGAGAGGTCCGCACTGCCCCAAATAAATAGCTATTCAATAAATTCTGTCATGCAAATATGCGATTTCAGGGTTCGTCCCGTAGCATATGTTATTTAAATGATGTCTTACAATGACCTCTTTTCAGGTTTTGCATTAATTGCGTTTTTGTGTCGAGACTTCCCGTCCTGGAGACCTATGTTCCGCAAACAGTTAGGACATACTTAAGTGTACCTACTCATGTAATATGAGGCACGCCTAAACTACAGTAGTATGCACTACGTTACATCATAAAACATAACTGTATATTAAGCCACCAGTATAAATGTCATATTAAGCCACCAGTGACTCTAGACAAGTGTCATTCGCGCTATGGCGCGTGGACTTTAATTGTGAATTGTGTGCGAAAATGGTAACTATCGATTTTTTTTTCGGAAATTTTCCAATTTTATTTCAGTTTCGGGTTGACCTTGACCATAAAAACCAATTAGGTTCTGAGAAGCATAGCCCTACGACGCACCGTTCCCAAATTATGGGCCTCCGAGTTTTATTTTATTTTGCATAAAACGCTCTATATTTCTAAGATGGTTGCTCGGATGAAAATCAGTTCCGAAAAATTTTTTTTCATGAAAGTTTACTCCATAAAATTTATTTTTCCCAATTTTTTATTTTTTTTTGGTTTTCTTTGCTGCTCATAGTGTCCCGCAACTCCTAAAACTTCGCCTCTAAGACGACCCACTGAGCGTCATTCTGTCAGCGATAGCGTGGCGAAGGCGTTTGTCAAAACGTTCGGGAATGACCAACTCGAAATGTCACTTGAATCAAAACCTTATATATTTAGAATGCTTGCTTTCGAGCCTCAGGAACAAAATAGAACAGCGTTTAACAAGAACTTGACACTGTGTTCTAACACGCGCCAATGTCAAACATTCAGGCGGCTAATCCACTTTCACGGCTCGGCGGCTACACATTCTAGTGTGGCATAGTGTGGCAAATACGCGTACCTGGATCGCTGTTTTAATGTCTGAACGCTAAAACAGTTTCCTAGGTAGAACTAATTGATTTTAGTGACTGTATTTTGGTGGGATGTCTTGGGAAAGACTCTGGTAGCGGTATAATAGGGATATTTCCTGGGTTAAAAAAATATATGATTATATTTAGTCCGTCAGTTAGGTTATCGTAAAATATTGGATACGTATTTTTTATTTTATCAAAATTACGAAGATAAAACGCATCAAAGATAAGGAGTGGGGGCTTGTAACGTCACTTTCCAGTAAATGTGTACTGGTAAGTGACGTCACACGAGTTTACAACTCCCCGACCCTTGCTCGAGCCAGCCCGCGCCGCTGAGCCTGTAGTCTTAAATTCGCCCCCTAATAATAATTCTAGTTCGATCCAGCCCGTCCCTAGCTGTCCTCCCCCCAGCCTAACCTAAGGCGAGGCCCGTACCCCACAGGGTAAGTTTTTATAAGCCCTGGCTGGAGGCTTTAATATTATATTAAGGCCACCACAGGCAAGCCCGGTTAAGCAATCGACAAAACAAAGTGGCGTCTCGCAGTTCAACCTATGAGAGGTTGAACTGCGAGACGCCACTCAAAAAAACAAAGAACGAGTTTTCAACGGCCTGTATCATCTTCATTGTGTTGTTTACGTGACAAAAGAAAAAATACGTGTACAATATTTTTTGGAAATCTATCTGACGGATGGATTAGATTTTTTTTGTATAGGTACCCTTTTCTGCGCCGTTGGTCACATGGTGGCTCGCGCAACTGCCAAGCATCCTGAAGCTGGGAGTTTTTGGAAACGTATTTTGCAAGCACGTTAAGCCGTTCGTCCTGCGTCTAACCTCTCCCCGACCGTGTCGGAATGGCCACCATCGGACTACACGATAAAAGGAATAGAAAGCGCATATTTGTCATAAATGAATACCGCCACCTCTTCACGCACATATTCGTATACACATCCATCTTTGCACACACACACTACACCATCTTACTCTCTCTCACACACGCACACACACAATCACACCACACACACGACACCTTCCACTTCACACTTCTCACACTAACAAACACACACACGCATTTTAATTTTTTCATTTTATTTAATCAGTATCTTTTCTTGTTATTCTTTTCTTACAATAGTCCTACATGCCCTAAGTTCGTGATAATCCCAATCTCGGCGAGGGGGACCATAGCACAGGGTGTCAAATTTAGATTCCTGACTCCTACAAATCTTTGTACCTCTATTGTCATTGTACTTCGTGGGAGAAAACACATCTTATTATAAACAGCTTCTGCCCACGACTTCGTACGCGCATATCCTGTTTTTTCCCGTTCCCGTATAGCCTATAGACTTCCTCATGAATCTATACTTCGTGTTTCCAAAGACTACTTTCGAACAAATGACACTATTCAAACTACGAAATAAATAAAACCTACTTAATCCAAATTTAAGTAAAATCTGTACTTCGTACTTCAAACCAAAAACCGAAACCAACAACAATTTACCCAAACAATACAAATTTTTTCGATCAATTTTGTCCGAAGGAACCAATCAAAAAATCACGACCGCCCACGCCCACGAATGCACAACGCCATCTATCGAACCAAAATATTCAACTGTCAACAGGAATTATATTTTTAGTCTTCAGATGGCGTTGCGAGTAGGTATGTGAATTACGTGTGTCGTGATATTATACTTTTTAAACACTTTATATTCGTATATATTTTGATAAAGAGAACCGATTGTGATGAAACAAAAACTAAATAATACGTCAAGCTACGCACAATTTATGTGTATAAAATTTACATTTGTTCCGGACATTTACGTGATGCATGCACATCCAAACAGACAAAAATCCCAAAAATGCTGGAAATGGTTTCTATTGGTTATCCTTTAACACCCTGACTATTTTTTTCGAAGTATTTTTAATATCCAAAAACGATTTTTCTACAGATTTATTACATAATTATATAGATCGATAGATATAGAATAGATATTAAATTAATTCAGGATTAAAACCCTCGTGGACAAAAGTCACTTTAAGATCAGAACTCTGGGATCTTACTTTAAAACCACTCACTAGTAGGTATCTGTTAATAACAGATCAGTTCCTTTAAACTAAATAACGGAAGACATAAAATAGTTTAAGTAAACGTTGCTGGAACCACTATTTGGTATCAATAAAATAGTTGGTGCTAACAGAATTATGATCTGTTGCATGTTAAATAGAATCGTTAACAAATACCGTTATATAGTTTTAATAGTTATTTAGTTCACTAATAATAGATATTAAAGGCTTTTTTAAATGATGGACCTCGTTTTCTTCATTAAAAATGTTTCCTGGATAAATAATAAAAATTCTAATTGGTCCGTCAGTTATATTAACTTGTAAAATATTGAACTGCCAAACCTCCTTTAATTTTTAATTTGATTTATTTATTTGTTTATTAATTGTTGTTATAGCGGCAATAGAAATACACACTCTGTGATTTCAATTGTCTATATAATATAGTTTTGACATATCAAGTGACGTCACACAACAGAACATTTTGTTGTTTGTGTTTGCGAATTCTTTATTCAAACAACAATCAATTTCAACATTCTAACCTACAGGCTGCGGGGCCTTCAGTACCGTTCAATGTAGGTAAAGGCTAGGCCTCAAATTAAACAGCTGATTTAGCTAGTTGGCTGCGACATGTATATCGATTTATATGTAAACTTTGACTCCCATACAAAAACGAATGTTAACAATGTCGCAGGAACTACGTATTTTGTAGCACCATATACAGTTAATACGGAAATGGGTCATACCTTGGGTGGGTGAAACTATTACCCGGTCAGTAAGGTTGGTAGCGAGGCCAAAAGATTAAGGTGTGCCGGAGGTAGACTTAAGCATGATAATTTAAGGAGGCTTTCTATGCAACGCACCTAGGCTGGTAAATATTTGTCGTTTTCCCACATAAATAAAAAGACTCGTAGCTTACTCTTAGGGTTCCGGTCTTCAAAAGGTAAAACCGGAACCTTTTTAGGATTATTTCGTTGTCCGTCGGTTTATTTGTCGGTCCGACTGTTTGTCTGTCATTTTGTCAAGACACTTTTTCTCAGGAACGCGTGGAAGTATCAAGTTGAGCTTTCCGAAATCCGTCTGTCCAAATCGCCTTTAAGGCTGCATAGCTCATACATTGGTAGATATTATAAGCCAGACATCAGGGTTGTTCAAAGTCGTCAGAAGTTCGTAGTCTGACAGGTAACTACTATACCTGCACTAAGCAAATGTAAAAAAAAAAGTTAGCTCTCATGCGGAAGAGCATGTTCTGGCAGTTAGACTTAGCTGGATTTAACAATTTAAAGAATTTTTATGTAATAAATGCTATTATAATTTGAATGATGACTTAAATCACACTTTGACATTTTAATTTAATTCAATTTGTATTTTATTTCTAACTGATATCTCTTTGTGAATTTTGAATACCTAAAGCTTTTAAAAATATGATATTATTGTACTTTTATTATTATTAAATGACCAATGTAACCTGTACAATTTGTGTTAACTTAAGGCCATACATACCGACCATGTTCTGACACATAAACAATTATGATTATATTGTAACATAGCTTCTGGGTTGAGGAGATCAGATATGCAGTAGCTGCTTGTAACGTATTGGTAAATACTAGAATCCGGTCAGACTTAATGATAAATGATATTTATTTTGCAATTCAAATAATAATTTTACACGCCAATTTTTTTCGTGTCATTTTTTTTTTACAGTTAATAGGCACTCGTTTGAGCACTATCTCACCTGTTGGTAAGCGATGATGTGGTCGAAGATGGAACACGCTTGCCTAGAACCGGCCTCATTTAACTCTTGACTTAAAGATTTAAATGAGGCCTGTGTTTCCTAGCTAACTACCCTGAGAAGAAACACCGAAACAAACTTCGAGGTCGAAGTCTCTTCTAAAGACCATACAATTAATGTATTGATCTGACCATATGAGAACCATGTAGGTTACACTCCAGACATTGTGGAGTCTCTTTTGAAGAAAATTTGTCAGTTATAATGAAGCTGAGCTTAGAACTTTAAAGAGCTGAACGATTCGACAAACAATACCAAAGTAAAGGAGACATCATGAAATCAACCCGTATTATAGCGACCTTCCATGAAGATCAGCGTCTCTGATGGTCTTTTCAGTAAGCCGACCCCATAAAGTTGAATTATTATAATCAAGATGAGAGTGTCGAGATGTCCCTGACACCAAAAACCTGTCCACCTTCTCCATTAACCCTCATTCTTCTTCCAGACCGGCATGAACCGAGGCTCCAGAGAGGAACTGCTGGGCAGTTCCCAGGAGGCGCTGAGGAATAGCCACAATGACCTGCGGCAGGTCTACGAGAGGCCACTCACCAAAGAAGAGAAGACCTTTCTTCTGCACGCCGATAGGGGAGACTATGTGACTGTCAAGAGGTAAGTTCTGAATCTCTTTGGTTTGATTGAAAGAAAGAAAAAAAAAACAGTTTCCAATTAGACCACCATCAGAGAGAAAGTTCATCATCTTCACTCAGCTGAAAGATGTCCATTCCTGGACGGAAGCCATCCCCAAACGTCGTCTCAAGGACTGGTTCTGTGTTTCTGTGGGCATCAGCTTAATGTCATTGGTTTACACATAAGTTACATAAAACGAACCCACCACTGCGACACAGGCTTTTTGAGGGAGCAGGCCGTATTCCACCACCAGTGTAGGTGACAGTATGATTGGTTTATGTTCAGAACTTCGTAACTACATAAGGGGAAAGAATGATTTCAATAATAGTTGTTTTCCTCGACATAAGGTGCTTATCCGTTCCAAGTACCGATGACATTGGAGAACGCTACTTGTTACGGATTAAAGACTACCAAGCACGACCAAGTGCTGGCGTTTATAGACTCATATTTTATGGTACACCGAGCCATTTTAGTCGTCTTACAACGGCAGCCCACTACATCTATCCAATGACTCTAAAAAAATGAAATATATTTATGAACATTTCAATTTTTTGTAGTGAAAACTTTCGGGAGGGTAAACCGCTTCGTAACGTAACGCGTTACGGCGCCAGTCTGTTTGGCTTCCCTTTCTCTCACGCATACGGCAGCGGTAGACAGGCTCTTCCTCTCTCACTCTACCCACAGCGCTAGTCGTATTTCGGACAGACGCTTCCCATATTAAATAGTTCAACTTAGATTAGTTTAAGTTATCACTTGTGTCGGGCGTCCCGAGACGCACACTAACAATTCAGGTTCAAAAAATATTTAAGCAGTGTAATTAATGAATGGCCAGTAAAATAATGTAATGGGCAGTTTAATGACTTGCCTAGCCATGTACTTGAACATAAGGCACAGGGAGCTTAGTGCACCCCGACACGGATAGGTTAGGTTCAAATCGTATGACGGGAGCTAGAGTGAGCGAGCGAAGCGAGCGATCTTGTCTCCCAGATTAGATGTTGAAATTGATTGTTATTAGAATTTACTTTTTTGTACCGAGTAATTCCGATTTGTTAACTGACCACTAATAAATGACCATTCAGGCACATTTCAACCCATTTAAATATTTCTCACGAATCATTTCTATTTCGTTTACTGCCCAGTTTTTACTGCTGAACTTGTTAATAAACATACATTTTGTAATTTTTAACTTAACAATTCTACAATACACAACTGTCGCTTTAAATCAGTGCCCATTACTAACTGTTTCTTAACTAATGCATAATCTAACGCATTGCTACAGGATGTTTCATTATTCTAATGTATTATTTGTTTTAATTGTATCTAGTATCTTAAAGAATAATTTTAAAAAACAATCGCGCCTGAATGTAGTTTATGTCGGGTATATTAAGTGGGCCGCCATAATAGACGAGTTAAATGGCCCCGTGTATAATATTATAAGCCTAAACTTTACATTAATCGAGATTTGTTTACGAAGAAGAGAAGAGGTACTCGTGGGTAGTGCGGCTGTTATTCTTTTAAGCAACGCTTACCAAGGTTAGTCTGTGGATGGGTGACCATCTTAACATACCGAGATTCCTCCGTGCTTCGGAAAACACGTTAAGCTGTTTGTCCCGGCTGTCATTTGTAGACCTTTGGCAGCCGTTACGAGTTGTCAGAAGCCAGTAAGACTCCAATCTTGCCAAGAAGTACTGTGTTACCAAGTCCAGTTAATGGGTTATGGAGGTCTGGTAGGCAGCCGCTCCACTAACTGGTATTCAGCTGAATCTGGTTTAACTGGAAGCCGACCCCATTATAGTGTGTGATGTTTACGAAGACTATGTTTTGGAAAATCTGCTAGATGTCAATGAAAATTCACTTTTATCGCGTGACCTACCACAAACCCATAAATTATTGCAATAACAATGCTTGCGCGTTGAATTTGCTATCTTTATGTGATTTAATTAGTACAAATGCTGATAGTGTCCTTCGAATCGATGTAATAATGCAGTCCCTGTAACGACTCCCACGGGGAGCGGAACAAGCACATGACACGAGAACGTTTTTTTTTTCTAATTCCCTACGAAGGCGACGTTAGATTAGGAAATGCTTATACCAAGTTTTTTTTTATATTATTTTTCAAGCAATATTTACAAATACATAAAAATTATAGATACTATTATACAAGCGAGTAGAAAATATCCAAGCGGAGTAAAAAGGGGAGGGGAAGAACTCACAGGGCATCGAAAAATTCGTCCACATCGCTGTCAAAGGGAAAAGTTAATTAATATCAAGTTTATTTAATTTTAGCACTGCACATAAACAATAACTTCAGTCTAACTCATAAACTTGGAAAACGCATTTCTGAATAGTTCACAGAAGGAAGGAAAAACTGATTTAAGTGTAACATTAAATTTTGATAATGAAAATCATCATCAGCTTTGTGTAGATTTTAGATTGCTACTGGTCAGAAAGGAGGTTTTCGGGCATGGCATTTATAAACTTTTTAGATTGGTATCGTCGTTATTTCTTGACCATAAAGTTAGGTAATCTCTTGTACTTATTACCTTATTACCCGGAATAAAAAAGATGTTGATACAATGAAAAACAAAAAATGGTCCTCAAATTCACTTTTCTAGATTTTCTAATATGGAATACAAAAATGAGACGTCCGTTATGTTCCCTGCAACTGACTGACGGAGGAAAATGCACTGCTACTGGCAGTAGAAACGCAAAGTTTCGAATATTTTAACGTAGCATTCATAAGAAAGGTTTTGAGGCAAACTTTAGGTAGAAGTCGAAGACAGAGTGCTACATAAATCGGAAAATCAAACTAGCAAAATTGCTAACATCCATCATGAAAAAAATCTAACCATTTCCTTACTTCAAATACTACGCAGATCCAAGAAAAATAATACAGAGAGAAAAGAATATAGAATTTAAAAAAGTTTTTATAAATAAGGCTTTATGTTTTATTGCTTTGAATAATCAACAACCGTTCATTTTTGTTTAATTACTAGTTACAGAAAATCTAACGAGCACTAAAAGATATGTACATACGTACATACGCCAGCAATTCCTGGAATAAATATGGTTAACTTCGCTTTGAAGAACAGACCCTGAACCTAGCAGTAAAATGTTATTACCTAATAAGTAATTTAAATGAATTTGTTAACCCTTTGTATACCCATGGAGTGTCATATTCGCATTAGCGAAAAAGGTCTTTAAATAAAGATTAAAAAAAAAAAACATGAAGCTACAACAATCTTCTTTGACTGGCCTGTTGGTCGAGTGGTTAGTGACCCTGACTGTTAAACCGGAGGTCGTGGGTTCGACTCCCACCCAGGACAAATCTTTGTGTGATGAGCATGATCATTTGTTCTGTGTCTGGGTGTAATTTGTCTATAATATATATGTATTTAGAAATATATAATTAGGTTTATCAGTTGTCTGGTTGCCATTGCACAGGTTCTGCCTAGTTTGGGATCGGATGACCGTGTGTGAGTTGTCCCAAGATATTATTATTATTATCTGTCAAATTTCTATAAAAGATTTTCAACTTTATCACTTAAGCATTAGGTTCAAGGTTGATTGGGTACATTTGACAGTTTTGGGTAGCTTGATGTGCTGGCGTCTGTACTTATCACACATAAAAAACCGTACTTAACAACATATCCGGGCGACCTCAAAACCGAAAAGTATGAATCTGCAGTATATTTAGGACGCCTCGCGCCGTTCTAATAAATTGGATTAGTGAAGTCGAAGCCGCACTTCTATAGTTTCACTACAATGGGATAGACTGCGAGGCTTTCGAGCGATTTCTGCAATTTTGAAGGTTTGAGGCATTCTCATTGTATTGTTTAAAAATAATTTGGTTTTATAATTATGTTTATTTGTTTGAAATAAATATATTATTACGTATGGAAATATTTAATATTGAAGGAAAGCAATGCTAACAGTGGGTAGGATTAAAATCATTTTTCAGAAGAAATTCTGAAAAAATATGTCACACGGTCGAGCCTGAAAAACATTTTTAATTGACTTTCCCCCCAAAAAGTGATACCATTTTCAAAAATTATTTATTTCGTATGTTTACCAAATTTCAATTGAATCGGTCTTGTAGATTCGGAGAAAATCGGCTGTGACAGAAGAACAGACAGACAACCGAATGATCCTATAAGGGTTCCGTTTTTCCAAACAGAGGTACGGAACCCTAAAAACAACGTTCTTGCCGTACATTATGACAAGTTTTTGACATTGATGTCACTAAAATGATGTTGCGACTTGAATATGAGATAAGAGTAATATTAAGGCAACTACAAAACGATTTAATTGTCCTCAGATTAATAGAACAGTTCACGCCTCAGCCGGATATCTTGGACATCAACTGCGTGGACCCGCTCAACAGATCAGCGCTGATAGCTGCCATCGAGAACGAGAACATCGAGCTCATCAAACTACTGCTTCTCTCTGGGATCAAAGTCAAGGTAAGTTGGAGGCCCACCTTATTACTAAACCCTGGGATCTTTAAGTCAAGAGTGAACAGGTTACTTCTAGGCAAGCGTGCTCCATCGTCGACCAATCATCACTTTCCAGCAGGTGAGATTGTGGTCAAACGTGAGCATAATAATCACACTAATATTATAAAGGCGAAAGTTTGTGTGTGTGTGTATGTTTGTTACTTCTTCACGCGCAAACGGCTGGACGGATCTTGATGAAATTTGGCACAGAGATAGACTATGGTCTGGAATAGGACATAGGATACATCCCGGAAGTATGTTACCTTGGGATAATTTTCGAAATGAACGCGGATGGACCCGCGGGCGGTAGTAAGTTATAAATAAATAGTCACATATGCATGGAGATTACGAAGGAAAGAAAGACTTTCTTTCTTAAAGTCATAGCACACATATAACTCGGAAAGGGATCGTCACCGTATCAACTTTTAGCCGTGCAGTATTCTTCGAAACTCCCCACTGCAACGCACACAAATCGGAATCGTAACGTAATCGCCTCGCCTCGGGGCACTACGGCGAAAAAGGCGATACGGTGACCTTTTCCGGTTCATATGTATGACCTTTAAGCTGCAACGTTTACATTCGTATGTAAGTCGCAATCTGTCAAAATGTCCTCATTTTTCATACATTTTTGACTGATACGAATGCGATCGTTGCTTGAAAAGGTCCAAACATAAGACATGTCAACGTCTAGGGTTTAGAACAGAATAACGTGACCTTACTACGTGCTAATGCCATCCAATTCCGATGATGTAAACGGGATAGTGCTATACGCTATGTATAGCTCCGTCTCCCTCTTAGAGCGGAATCATGATCGTAGTAAGACTTCATAGTAGGGCCCCAGGACCGTTATACAAAACTTTAAAAAGAAAACTTTATCATGTAAATTTACTTTATTTCAATAATAACAGTAAAAGTCATTTTTGCTTCAATAAAAACTAGCTCCGCCCGCGCATTGTCGAAAATTATCCCAAGGGAACATATTCCCGGGATAAAAATTATCCTATGTGTTAGTCGAGACTATAATCTACCACTGTGCCAAATTTCATCAACATCCACTCAGTAGTTTTTGCGTGAGAAGTAACAAACATCCATCCATCCATTCATACTTACAAACTTTCGCGTTTATAATATTAGTAGGATTTCAGTAAGCTTGTACACAGACAACTTACAAAACATAAATATTGGCTCTCTGATTAAACTTTCGTGCTTCTGTTGTTTACTTATCACAAAGTTGCTTGCCTTTGTCTGTATTCTATATCGAATACTTACGATGTTTTGGCGCGGAAAAGGAAAAAGGAATATGTTCTAGTACTGTGTGGCTTAATAAAGCCAAAAAAATGCTCAGTTTTTTACCTGGCACCGCGGAAAACTACTGTTGCAAAGTTTGATACGAATTTTTTATTTTATCAAATCAATAAAAATATGAAGATAAAACGCAACAAAGATAAGGAATGCGGTTTTACTTTTCAATAAAAAGTGCACTGGTGAGAGACGTCACACGAGTTTTCAACGCACTATATCGTCTTAATTTTTTTGGAAATCTATCTGACGGACTTAGTAGATTCTTTTAGTGTAGTTTTATTATATTCGTTATAACCAGTTACGCTTACTCTTGTAGATATTTGAAATTTAACACTTTAAAATATAATACATTTTCTAGTAACACCCATATCACTTATCTTCAAAAACCCTTTCTCACACAAAATCCAAGAAACTTCGCCACATAAAAAACTTCACGAAAGAGATAGCATTGATTCGGACAAAAATCTATGAAAAAGAATACCTGTACCCCTTGGGAAATCATAGCTCCAATAGTTTGCATGTTGGTATGGCATTGATCGTATATTTTCATAAAGAGGGTAGTTTTAGTAAGACGTACGAAATGGAAATAATGGCTAAGTTTCAAGCAAGGTTGAAGGGTAATGGAAGCAGTGACAAGTCAAGGTGGTAAGTTTTTGAACTTGTTTATGTCACCAGATAATTGCAAACTAGGTACGGAAGATTACAAAATGTATGTATGTAAACTCTCGATAAATTGTTAAATGAACATTTACCGCCGTGCCTCAGAAATCACGTTAATCTGTTAAGCTATTGGTTGACATTTGTAGATCTTTGACAGTCTTCATAGATTGTCAGAAGCCAGTAAATCTGCCACCACTCTTAGCAAGAGGTACCGTTTAACCCAGATATCAATATATATAAAACCCTTCCGTTACTGAGTAAGTGACTGTCAGACAACGCACAGCCGAAACTACTGGTCGTAGAAAGCTGTAACTTCTCTACACTCCGTAGAGGAACACTAAGAGGATTTCCCGAAACTCTTACGAGAACGATAAAAAAACCATATATACGCGAACGAAGTCGCAGGCAAAAGCTAGACAGACAAAATGGTATTCAGCTGGATCCGGTTTGACTAAAAGCCGACCCCAAGACCCCCAAATAGATTTAAATGAAGGGCTGTAAAGTCGATCTATGAATACTGCCGTGTGTTGATCACGGCGTCGCGTTTAAAATGAATCAGAAAGGTACTTACTTGGTCCCCAAAAATGTATATTAGAAACACTGAACAAGCGTTTTTTAGTGTTTACAAGTTTACACCCAAAGCAGGCAAAGTGACGCTGAAATGGGTCAAGGATCAACGCTCTAGCAATTTTACGATTATGGGTTATAAAAACTAAAATCCATCGATGGCTTAAAACGTATACATACATAATTTTATTGGCGTTTTATATGGGAAGTACTAGTAAAACAAAAAGTTTTAATATAAGTATAATAAAACTGTGATGGGGAATGGTGCTCTCTTCTCTATTGGTCACCAGTTTAGACACGAACAGCAGATGCAATCGCGGGCATAAACAACTTGCTTAAAAATAATGGAATTGGTACTCTGATCATAATATATTGACACATAAAAGTTATATTTTTAACCGACTTCAAAAGAAGGAGGAGGTTCTCAATTCGGTCCAATTTTTTTTCATGTTTTGTTACCTCATAACTCTGTCATTTATAAACCGATTTGAACTTTCATGTGAAAGGATATACGTTCCGATTGGTCTCATACCAATTTTATCTAAATCGGTTCAGTAGTTTGCTTTTTAAATTAAAATATGTAGCTGGAGAAAAAATATCATTCAAGTAAACGAAATTGTGTGCTTTGCTTTCCAGTGGTGTTGTTTGGTGTGGGTGTGGACTAGCACCACTAAGAAGTGTAAAATCAAAAGGTTTTTTTACAAAAAAAAATTAAACCAACTTCCTAATAAAAAAAAACACTACAAAGTTACTAATAAGACGAAGATAACTTAAATTCCGGAAGTAGGTGTTAAAATACGAAGAAACAACCAAAAAACAACCATTATATTACCTATATTCTTTCCTTATCATTTATAACGACGTCGCGTTTCATAAAATTTGTTTCAAATTTAGAATAGTTCTACGAAAAATCTGATAGGCGGTTACCACCGCGACTTGAGTTTTGCGATTCTTCGGGCTGTGTTGGTAGGTAGGAATCTTTCTTCTCCAGCTATACAGTCGATTTTCTTTTCGCGATGTTATTATTGGTGCGTCCCATAGTAAAAGTTGATCACAATGGTGAGTACAATGACCCCTTAAGAGGTATTGCGTTTATTCTGTTACACGTTGTATAATGTCTTCATTTCTGATTTATCACGCAAGGAAACTCCGAGCATAGTCCTTTTCATTGCTCTTTGGGTCACAGAAACAACTTACGACACCTGAATTGTATGTACGTTTATTTTATTCTTCTTATAAAACACTTAACTCTATAAAAAACAAAAGTTAATAAAGTCCAGACTATTAAAAAGCTTATTTACTTTGTACATGAAGGACAAGAGAAGTTTTACCCCTATCGGTAGGGTAGGTACTACATAAACGGGATATTAACTTAGTTACGTGCTCGACTCGATGGCATATAATTTTATTTCTTAGTCAAGTTATTTAGGTATATTATGTAGGTGACAAAATAAGCTTGGAATATATATTTTTTTCTGTAGGTTTTTGATTTTTATTAGTCAATATTCGAGTGATGTTTAAAATGGTATAAAACAGCGTAAGAAGGCCCAATAACCTGGAGAAGGCCCAGGAATCAGTTGGATGCGAGACACACAGGACCAGTTGTTGTGGTTACACTTGGGGGAGGACTATATCCAAAAGTCGATTAGCTGAAATGATAATGTAAATATGATATTTTTTTAATAGTTTATGTAGGAGGAAACAGAAAAATAGGTACAAAGGTCATGCTTATTTCTAAAGAAATGGTGAATTTCTAAGTTGATATTATGGTAAGTATATGTGATTTGTCTTTACATCCTTTCCCACCATATTGGATTTTTTTTTTGCATAGCAACAGCATTTACATTTCATAAACCGTTATAACCATTTAAGCAGCATCCTAAATAAATATCTCACTCATAATTTAGTATGTTTAAACTAATCATAGAAACCACACATAACTCTGAAGTAATATCAATCCGGCAGATTTTAAAAGACAGGTTTACGATCTAAAAAAACACAGGTTATTGCTATACCTAAATCATCCGGGTTGTACCGAAACAGACGGAGAAATATAGGTAAACATTCAGGAGTTTGAAAGATTTAGAAATATGACTGAAGATTCAGATTTATTGGTTTTGAGTATTTGGTCTAATGGATTTTTGGATGGTATGTTGAGGGATTTATAAGGTGATAATATTTAGGTGTTAAATAAAGGGCGTAAAGGTATCCATGAGCCTACTATATCCCAATCTTGGCGAGGGGGGCCAGGACTCCATAGCACAGGGTATCTAGTTTGGATTCCCGACTCCCACAAACCTTGTACCTCCAATATTTGTAACACCAATTATTTGGAATATTGTACTTTGTGGGAGAAATAAATCTTATTATTATTATTATTATATATAGGTAACATTTGTGTGGTGTTAAAATACAAAGAAACAACCGAAAAACACCGACTTCTGAAATTAAAGTTATTTTATACTCTGTAGTGTTTTTTTTTTTTTTTTGGAAGTCGGTTGCATTTAGATCGGTTTATTTATTTTACTATAAAGGTAACATTTAGTATAGAAATAGATTTGAATTCGTGGAAGAAACACATTTTTAAAAGCATATTATTATTTCGCCTTTAATTAAACTAACAACACATCCCGGCTCGCACACGTAACAGAATATTATTTAATAAGCTGCCAGTCGGCATGTGATTTTAACCCACTTCAAAAAAAGGAGGAGGTTCTTAATTCAGCTCTGTTTTTTTTTGTATGTTTGTTACCACTTACTCCGTTATTTATTTTGAAAGGATATACTTTCCAATTGGTCCCATAGAAATTTCATCAGCAGCTGCAGTAGTTTGGTTTTTAAATCAAAATAGCTGGCAAAAAATACGCAATTTCGTTTACATAGATGATCTATCAACCGCATTTTGCTTTGCGTATTCCGTATTTTTCTTTCTTGTGACTTTACAGTAGGGTTGTTAGGTGTGGGTTACCACTAAGAAATGAAAAACTTAACTTTTAGTATTAGTTTTATTCGTTTCGTTCGTTCGCTACGTTTTTAACGAAGAAATAAAAAAAACCACCGACTTCCGAAATTAAAGTTATTTTATACATTGTAGTGTTTTTTTATTTGGAAGTCGGTTGTATTTTTTTGATAAAAAGTTTTTTAGAAATTTAAACATTATTAGTATCGTCATATTTCACTCTATTTGCACAAACAGTTAAAATTAAATAAACCTAAAATCAAATGGCGCTGATCAGTCTCAATATCCAGCTCTTGTCTTTATAAGCTACTAGCTTTTGCCTGCGACTTCGTCCGCGTGGAATAGGTACTTGGGCAGCCATTTTTATTTTTCAAAAACGCTTAAACATATGTTTTTTTTTCCAGTGCCTTAATACAAAGGTTCATGGTTTTATCTTCAATAATGACGGACTCCCATACAAATTTCCACCCCCTTTTCACCCTCTTATAGGATGATTTCTGGAATAAAAACTATCCTACGTTCTTTCCCGGGACTCAAGCTATCCCTTTATCGATCTAAATCGGTTCAGCGGTTTAAGCGTAAAGAGGTAACAAACAGACAGACACACGTTCGCAGTTCAGGCTGCAAATTAAAGACTGTTAGTACCCAATGCTAAAATTTTAATAATTGAAAGCTAATCAAACACGAGCGACGCCATTACTATCAGTTTCAGTATAATCAAACCAAAGTAACCGATGTCTACGTATACTTTGGAAAATCAAATAGAAATGCATTGGACTTCCAATTTGTTAGGAAATCCAATTGCAATATTGAGGTAATTGAAGAATCTAGCTTCGCTCGGTATCGCAACATCGTTACAAGACCTAACAATGCAAGAACTAGCTTGGCAGGAATCCTGCTCATCTCTCAAAAGTTTATTTGACTATTTTATACTACGACGTGGGGACGGATTTTCATAAAAGGACAGGACTTGGTTAAGGCCTCAAAGTCAGAGTCAATTTATTTCAACTAGACCATTAAAAGGCACTATTGAACGTCTAATTTACACTAGTGACTCTAGATGTCCATTGGCAAAAAGTAGATTCTTATGGAGAAGAACGGACAAGAAACTCCATAGTTACCTACTCTTTTCAAATATCAGTTTTACAATATTTTGTATACATACATTGATAAATTGATTATATTATGTGAGCACAATGCACCCAACATTACCCTAATATACAGCACACACTTATATACTAATAGGTACAACAAAGTAATACCAGCAAAGATAAAAACTAAGTTTGCTAGAAAGGGACATGGTACTCACAATATTTACAATATAATTAACAACAATGGATCAGTGTGTGAGTTAAATTAAATATTAAAAAAACAGAAGCTACACCAGTATATAGTAAATAAATCAAAAAAGTTTGACTTTGTCTACTACACCCTAGATCGTCCTATGGAGCAGTACCAGCATGTTTCCAAGCATTCTTATCTTTAATATAAGCGACGATCGATCGCTTGGTGTTGTAACTTAACCTTAGAAAGACGATGAATACTTCTAAACATTAATAAATATGTCATACTTAAAATTGTTAATTAAATTCGCGTGACCCAACGGCTGGCTTTTACCTTGGACAAAGGATGAGCATTGCCATACAACGTGGCAATGCTGTCAGCATATTGTGTACATTACCAGTGACCAGCGATGCGGAGGAATTTTTCGACATCATATTTTAGACTATTTTTAGTTAGATTTTTTTTTATTTATGTGTATGTGTTTATAGTAATAGGTTGTTGTACATAAATAAACTTATAAATAAATTGCTACGAAATTTCACAGAAACAGTCCACTCTTGGAAAAAGGGGTAATTTTTTTCAAGTTAAAGATTTGCCAGCTCCTATGAAATGTTGTGATGGAATTGTTTTGTTTAATTAGCTTAGTTTGCAAGCCCTGGCTGGGGGCCTTAAATTCATTTGAGGCCACCACAAGATAGTCAGGTTAAGCCGTAACCATCCTTAGAGCTAAACTGCGAGTGGTCATCATCAAAAAAAAATTAAAATAAATGCTCAAACGGTACATAATCTGGATACTTAGCTGGACAAGAAATAGTTCATTGAGAAAATTTTCGAAAAGTAGTTTACAGAGAAAGGGTGACGAAACGGGAAGAAATTATTCTCTCTGTCGATACGAGTTGGCAAAATTTGCGTTTGACTGGGACGGCCATTTTGAGTGGATGTTCACACAAGCCGAGCCGTAGCAAAATTAATTTTCAACGACATCCGGCGTTGTCTGGATGCCATCGACTGGAGCATCATACAAAGTAGTTATTGGAGCCCAAATACTTCATAATCATAATAAGTTTATTATGATTTTATGATGATCGGCCCGTGTGTTTTTTTAAATCATATTATTATGATATTGACGTATTTGGGCTCCAATAACTCAGGTTACATTTGCTTGGTCTCTCTGGAAATATTCGGTAAATAATAGCCTAGAGCTTCACCCTAATACCTACCTCCTTCGATCTCATAGCAAACCTTGCGGTAAGTGTTTTAATATCTACACCCCAACCCAACCCTTCAGGCGTAACGTTATGTTAGAAAACATCGCCATTATTATCCTTGTAATAAGCGCTTGTAGGCAAGTTGATCTTATTAAATTATCTTCTCTCATTATGGGATCATAATCCAAACTTGTTTCAAAATAATTAATATTGAAACAAGACCAATCTTTAGCATGTAGGTTGAATAACATGAAAGACGAAACAGGTTTCATATATTTAGGCCTGTATTCCATGAAGTAGTGGGTAGTTCTGGAGTGTGTGTTTCCTGATAGCAATAATATTAATAAGACCCTTGGGTCTTTACCGGCCAGTCTCAATGACGTATGTGTAACCAACTGTTTAATTAGCTACCGAGCATTATTCAAGTAAGGAATGAAAACGTCCGTTAGTAAATAGACATATAATAGCAAGATCCCAGAGCCTGCACACATTCCTTATTTTTTTTAGAAACAAAACGTGAGGGATAGAGCAGTGTTAGTCTCTACTTTATGACGTAAGCATACCTGATAGCTTGGGTCAACGGCCATTTTTAGTTTTTTTATGTTTAGTAGACCATATTTCAAGTCTGGTAGATACCAAATCTAGTAGATAATAACTAACGGCCGGTCTCAATAACGTATCTACTCGTACTAAAACGTCATGTTTGCCTTTCAAACATGACGTTTCAGCTACTGTTGGTACCTAATTTGACAGTTAGTTAAAGGAAGAAACGTTATTGAAACCGGCCGTAAGTCAAGAGTGATTAGGTTACTTATAGGCAAGCGTGCTGCATTGTCGGCTCCATCATCGCTTGCTCGCTTTAGTATTGATAGTCTTACGACTATCAATACTAAAAAAGTAGGTACTTACATTTTTTCATACATTCCGGGGTGAGTTTACTACCGGGGTGAGTTCACAAATCTGGACTCCAAGGACTACCTACATAAAAGTAATTTAAAAAAATAAACCGAGTACAAAACTGTAATTTATTTAATTAAAAACTAAAAAGGGAGAACTAAATGTTTTCTTTAATCTCTGAAAAAACTAAAGTAAATATGCCAAAAAAAAAATGTGGGGTCGGCCAGTGAAGTCGGTCGTGCCAGCCTTAATATTTGGAATAAACGTTGTCACTTACATATTGTATATCGGTATACCCCGACTACCGCAGTTAGACTGGAACCGACCTCATAAAAATAGCACTGTTCCCTAATTTGGACTATAACTTCTCCAACTGAAATAGATTTTTTGCAATCCGACTTACAGTTTCTGAGATATGCGCGGACAAACATACAAACATTATATACACTTGTGAAATTTGGCACACATGTTAAGAAGCTGTTACTGACCAACATAATTATATAAAAACTGTGCAATTCAGACAATATTACATAGTTACATTTGGATCGAATAGATAACCTCCTTTTTTGAAGTCGGTTAATAAACTTTGTCAGACCTAGCGATCGAACCCATGTTCAACAGTCGATCTAGCGACCACTATGCCAACTAGGTAATTCCGACCAGGTTACCTCTAATATACACTACCAAAAGAAAAGAGATAAAGGTTCTTATTAACAGCTGTTCGACAGCAATAAGTGTACTTGACTGTTTAAATACCGTGGAAAAATAATACTGAGACACGTGTATAACTTGTCTTGTATGTACCTAACATACGTACTTCGTAGAACAACTTACAAACAGTTGCGTAAGTATTGTTACGCGCCAGAATTAATGTCGAGTACATTAAGTTACTACTAGCGCCATCTATTATCGAGTAGCAGAACTAGTAGTGTCAAGTACCTTCTAGACATTTCTTTGCCAGAACATTCTACACTTCTCGATATCTGGTCAGTCGGCAGCGGTAGTTACGAGTAATTTCCAGATGTTTCGAGAACAGAAGTTTCTAGAACTAACTGTCCTATATAAGGAGTGCGTAGTCCGCAACCTGGTCAGTATTGGATTAGCGATACAAGCGAATACTTCGGAAGCGATCTTCAAGTGCGATTAAAGTGATCAGTGGTGAAGTTGTGTTCTATAATTAGTGAGTTTAAAGTTGTAATTAGTGTTTTTAAATTAAAGTGTCATTTTGGTTATTTAATCGGCTGTTTTTATTGTCACGAACCCCAAGCTCGTAACAGTAGGTATGAAGTCTTTACCTATGAAATTACCGTTTTATTGAAGTACTAACGCCTAGACCTAGAGAGAGAGAAAAAACCGTTTTTGCATCAGTTTTTTTTTATGCTCCGCTCCTTTTGGTCGTAGCGTAATGTTTTATAGCCTTCCTCGATAAATGGGCTATCTATAAGGATTTTTCAATTTGAACCAATACTTTCTGAGATAAGCGCGTTCAACCGAACAAACTAGATAGATAGATAAAAATAGATAATACTTGCCTTATCTACTTGGGGGCAACACAGTTACAATTGTCTTTTTTATGAAACGGGTATGTAATACCCCGGGTGGAGCAACTATATTCCCTGGTAGCAGATGACAGCTCGATGTGAGTAGTGTATGTACACCAGCGAACTGCTACTGGTTTATGATAACGATGGAATTTCAAAAGTGGGGACCATCAATGTTTCTGGATTTAAATATTTAGGATTCCTTTTAAGATCAGCAGAAAAGAAATTGAAAAATGTTTATTTGTCACAAAACAGTTACATGGATTATAATTATGGATAAGTAATTGATAATACTTGTGTTGGGGCGATTTCGCTCTTTCCCTGAATTGTTATCAATAATATGGAGACTATTGTTTAAAAGGTGACTAAAAATTAAATTTGAGAAGAAAAAATAACAGAAAAAATGACTTATAAACTAATTTGCAGCTCTTTATGTAACTGTAGTTGTATGCCTATGTGCAAAGTATATGTGCGTCTTGTTTTTAAACAGGGTTAGTCTTATGTTGTGGGTATGTGTGTGTTTATGTCATGTATTGTAAAATACTTTGCATACTATTGTATAAATTCAAGTTTTTAAAAGCTTAACAGACAGATGTGTTGCTGGGGAGTTTGTTGCGCCACTTCTTCTTCCCAGCTACAACACTAGGAAGTGGTGACGGGCGGGCGTTTTGGGGGACTGTCTTTATGTAGACCTTTGACGTTCAAAAAGTGCTGGCACTCAGCCTAATTTGAATAAATGACTTTTGAATTTTGAATTTTATAATAGAAATTATCGTTTGTTCTCAGGACGCTCTTCTGCACGCCATCAAAGAAGAGTATGTGGAAGCTGTAGAACTGCTTCTTCAATGGGAAGAAGACAACCATGTTCCAGGAGAACCTTACGTAAGTATTCTAATTAACACTCTTCCGAAAATCTTAGGGGCAGCTACTAGTGTACCTAAGTAAACAGAAGATGTCTGTCCTATGCAGCTACTCTGCAGTCTCAATCAGAATTTAGTATCCAAACATAGTAAGGCAACTGATGATCGGCTTGATGATAGGAGACTCATAGGAACAATAAATTAACTTAAATCTCTCTTTATTGTCCAGCCTTTTCCCGTTTCTGATCGGGATCGGCTCTCCTAATCCTTCTCCTCCGAAAACAACTCTTCTGGATTATCGTTGTGTCCAATTTCTCGTCACTGAGGTTTTTTTTTCATGATCGAAATTGATGTAGGTGGGCCTCTCGATCCCGACTCCAGTTCTAGCACTGTCTTGGTCATGTGTTCGTCAGGTCGACGCTTAACATGATCGTACCATCGCAAGCGCATTTCTTGTAGGTTCTCCGGTAATGGTCTCACTTTGAAGCGGCCTCTGATGTACATGTCCGCCACTTTATCTTTATCCACAGGTGTCTCACTTCTAGATACTTTATCTAGAAGTGAGACACCTGCGGACCATCTGAGCATTCTTAAATAAATTATTTAACTTAGAGTGTCAAAGAATATTAAAAAGGCCGGTAGATCCTGTAGAAGATGGTGGTAGAAAGTTACGAACTAGTTGGCCCTGACCAATTAATGGTAAGAGTTTAGACACATTACCATGATCAGGCAATGATGGTTCCTGCTGGAGCAGACAGAACCACGTCTCCAATGTCGTCACCACCACCTGCTTGTTATAGATGTCACATGATTGGAACATCTGACACTGCTGTAGGTAGATTTAGGTTAGAGGTTAGTAATATTATAAATGCGAATTTATATATATGCGAAAGTTTAGATGTTTGGATGGATGGATGTACTCAATCACGTCAGAACGGCTGAACGAATCTTGATGAAATTTGGCACAGAGATAGATTAGTCTGGAATAACACATAGGATACTTTTCAACCCGGGAGTATGTTCCCTGACATTAACGCGGGCGGAGCCGCAGGCGGTAGCTAGTAATATAATAAATGCGAAAGTTTGGATGGATGTATGTTTGTTACTCAATCACATCTGAACGGCTGAACGGACCTTGATAAAATTTGGCAGAGAGGTAGATTATAGTCTGGAATAACACATAGGATGTTTTTTATCCCAAAAGTGTGTTCCCTTGGAATAATTTCATCCGGCAGCTAGTAGGTTATATTATTCTAAAATTACTTATTTATATTACTTAGTGTTTTGTTGCTGCTGTGTTGAGTCGGTGACGTAAATGTTACATCTTCGGTGACGTAATATTTTCTATTCTCTTTTTTTTTTGCTGAACATACCACAGCTCTTTATTTTCCTACCATAACTAGAATAAAGCAAAGACGGCTAGTTTTTGTAAGCGGTAGCGACAATGATACATTCTCTCACATAATATTGATGATACAACCGCGCAAAATTAATGGTAGCCATCCGATTGTCTAACCCCTTGCCAGAACATTGTCATTTATAAATAACGTCAACAGTTTATTGAGGTACGTGACCTCGAAATACCTTCAGTAGGTATATTTCTGATTACCAAGGCCTCGAAAAAGTTGTATGCCATCAGCGCTAGCAATTTTTGTCCAAAACGTGTTCCGTAGCCAACGAAACCCTATTACTACGCATCCACTGTCTACCTGTTTGTCAGCCGGCTGTAAGTATCTCATGAGCCGTAATAGGTAGACAGTTAAAATTTCCACAGACTGTGTATTTCTATTGACGCTATAACAGCAAATATTGTCTTCTCCAACCAGAGCTGGGAGTCCGTAGACCCCTCATCAGCGACGTTCACGCCAGACATCACTCCGCTGATCCTGGCGGCGCACAGGAATCACTACGAGATCCTCAAGATCCTGCTGGATAGGGGCGCCACCCTACCGGTGCCACACGACGTCAAGTAGGTAGCGTACTTCGTGATCATTTACTAATTTACGTCACTAAAGTAAAAACACATGAAGTTAAAATGTCAAAGTCCAAGTCAAATTCATTTATTTCAATTCAACCATTAAAAAGCACTTTTTAACGACAACATTTATTTACAGTTAAAAACAACTTGTCGTGTGGGCGTGATTAATATCAATAAGCATGCTAAATTAAAGTTTCGTAGAATCATAGCAACAATAGTTTCTGAGTAAAACCACAGATGGACGTACGGCCATGGCGAAACTATAAGGGTTATTTATTTGACTACAGAATCTTGAAAAAGAGCAGTAAAGTGAGTCTAGCTGTCCATTCACAAAGGTGACTTTATTTTCTGCTCATCAAGTATGTTTCAAAAATCAAACAGATCTACAAAGCATGTTTCAAAAATCAAACAGATCTGCAAAGCATGTTTCAAAAATCAAACAGATCTGCAAAGTATTTTACAAAAATCAAACAGATCTGCAAAGTATTTTACAAAAATCAAACAGATCTACAAAGTATTATACAAAAATCAAACAGATCTGCAAAGTATTATACAAAAATCAAACAGATCTACAAAGTATTATACAAAAATCAAACAGATCTGCAAAGTATTTTACAAAAATCAAACAGATCTACAAAGTATTATACAAAAATCAAACAGATCTGCAAAGTATTTTACAAAAATCAAACAGATCTACAAAGTATTATACAAAAATCAAACAGATCTGCAAAGTATTTTACAAAAATCAAACAGATCTACAAAGTATTATACAAAAATCAAACAGATCTGCAAAGTATTTTACAAAAATCAAACAGATCTACAAAGTATTATACAAAAATCAAACAGATCTGCAAAGTATTTTACAAAAATCAAACAGATCTACAAAGTATTATACAAAAATCAAACAGATCTGCAAAGTATTTTACAAAAATCAAACAGATCTACAAAGTATTATACAAAAATCAAACAGATCTGCAAAGTATTTTACAAAAATCAAACAGATCTACAAAGTATTATACAAAAATCAAACAGATCTGCAAAGTATTTTACAAAAATCAAACAGATCTACAAAGTATTATACAAAAATCAAACAGATCTGCAAAGTATTTTACAAAAATCAAACAGATCTACAAAGTATTATACAAAAATCAAACAGATCTGCAAAGTATTTTACAAAAATCAAACAGATCTACAAAGTATTATACAAAAATCAAACAGATCTGCAAAGTATTTTACAAAAATCAAACAGATCTACAAAGTATTATACAAAAATCAAACAGATCTGCAAAGTATTTTACAAAAATCAAACAGATCTACAAAGTATTATACAAAAATCAAACAGATCTGCAAAGTATTTTACAAAAATCAAACAGATCTACAAAGTATTATACAAAAATCAAACAGATCTGCAAAGTATTTTACAAAAATCAAACAGATCTACAAAGTATTATACAAAAATCAAACAGATCTGCAAAGTATTTTACAAAAATCAAACAGATCTACAAAGTATTATACAAAAATCAAACAGATCTGCAAAGTATTTTACAAAAATCAAACAGATCTGCAAAGTTAAGTTTGTTTTTTTTTTTTTGTAATTAAAATAAGGTATCTTTAAAGCACCTAATACAAAACAAATCTATCGTTTATTTTCACCATAAATGCATGCTTAGAGAACGTGTGGATGTTAGATTGCATAAAGAAAGAAAAAGAGCTTATTTGCGCCAAGCATTTTTTTGCGTCTCATCGAAACGGCTATCACTGATCTTGATGCTGGGAGTCACGTGCGAGACATAGTCACAACGTCCACCACTAAACATGGTGTTTCAGAAGAGCATTCATATTTAAGGGTGATATTATGTTTTTGAAATACAGCAAGGAAACAATGGTAAAATAAAAAGCTATAGATCTTTTTGAACAGAATCCTTCGTTTGTATTCTTCTACTTCTGTTAAGAAAGTATTATTTCTAGCTGACTTCTCTTTTTTCCTCACAGATGCGGTTGTGATGAGTGCGTCAAGTCTTCGCAAGAGGACTCCCTCCGTCACTCTCAGGCCCGCATCAACGCGTACCGAGCCCTCTCGTCCCCTTCCCTCATCGCCCTCTCTTCTGCTGACCCTCTACTCACTGCCTTCCAGCTGTCTTGGGAACTGGGCAGGTTAAGCAGGATGGAGACGGAGTTCAGGGTTGAGTATAAGGTGAGTGCAATGCTTTAATTGAGATGATGGAAATACACATGAAATATAACTCCTGGTTAGGGATTATTGTCATCATACTATTTTCTAAATTGTAATGGAATTGTATGCCTGCCAGCCCTAGTAGAGCAAGAAATACATTGGTCTTTTGCGAGTGTAACCTGCCTCACTAAAATCGATAAATTGGGCAAAGTGGGCGCCAAACGTCAAAATTGTGACTAGTCAAATTTTTCCCACGTGCAAGGCAGCTAGTGGGGCCAAGACGATAATAAGCTTTTTAGGGTTCCGTACCTGAAGGGTAACCGACGGAACCCTATTACTAAGCCACCGCTGTCCGTCCCTTGATTGTCTGTCAGCGGGCCGTATCTCAAGAACCGTAATAGGTAGACAGTTGAAATTTGCAGTGTGTATTTCTATTGCCGCTATAACAACAAAATAGTAAAAATAATATTAAAGGGAAACAAATAATAAACAAGAAACGTTTTTTTACGGTTTATGGTACAGAAACTTTTGGTGGAAGTCCGACTCGCTCTAGGCCGATTTTGTTTAGTCGACTTCTGATATCAGAATCGGATAAATTTGACTAAAATTGATTAACGAGAATCTAAATTCTTTAACACAATGAAAGTTTCTTTCAATGTTCAACAATATCATTCCCTTCACCTTAACCTGATTACATTGAAGTCGGTGAACCATATCGTCTCATTAATTCTTGATTATACAGCAAATCAACTTATAAAACAAACACAATGAAACAAACACCATAGAACCCAAATAAAAACGATTATAGAGACAGATAGTGATTTGTGACCATTGTTTTAAAAGTGGACAAAGATTGAGCTCGCCTTACCGAGACGGGCAAGGCATTCCATAATCGCACCGCTTGAACCGTAAAAGATTTGTCGTAAATGCTGGTGAAATGTTTCAAATGAGTGAGATTGATCATTAGTGTGTAGAATCCAGAGTACTTCTCATATTTCTCTATTAGTATCTAGTCATCTCAATAGAGAAGGACAATAGGAGCAGTGTCCTTTCTAGCCATATCTTCTGTCACACGGTCCATTCATCTACTCTTTGGTCTTCCTCAACTCTTATATCAATTTACATTCATACTTTAAACTTTCCTCACGTTATATTCCCGATTCCTTCGCATCACAACTCTCATTCAAGAAGTGAAGTGTTAAGATAAAATGTAAAATACAACCGACCTTTCATCAGATTGACCTATATTAAAAGGATCGTTAACCTATCTGAATATTTAGAGGCAGATGTGGCTCAAATAAAATGTTGATAACTTTTCTTAACGTCCCATTAACCGAAAGCACTTAAATACCGCTAAAAGAACGGTCACATTGCCATACTTTCTCGCAATTAGAACACAGAAATAATAATTGTTGAAATTAGAATCATGACAAGATACTTCCGAGGTATCTTGGCCCGTACCTAAGATGCCAAGCAAGTAGCGAAATTATTAGAAAGAGTTACCGCGGCCGTGGGACGCAATGGGCTTTTGAAGGAACACGGGTGGGTTTTACGGCCAGTTTCAATAACATTTAAGCAACTGTCAAATTAGCTACCAACAGTAGCTAAAACGTCACATTACAAAGACAAACCTGAGACCGGCCGTTAGTCAGCTCCGCTCAGAGCGGCAGAAGTCATTTAATGATTTGCCATGCAGAAAAAAGGTTCCATGCAAAGCCAAAAATGATCACTTGACTATTATTGTCAATGTTGATTTTAATAAAAAGACCTCTAAGAGCACATAAGACAAAGGCCTACGTACCTAACAGCCGAATGAAAGTCCTATTCAAGCGATTTTATCAATTTTTCTCATCGCAGGCTTTACGCACACAAACTCAAGCGTTCGCGACCTCCTTGCTGGACCATACCAGGACCTCCAAAGAACTGGAGATCATGTTGAACTACAATCCCTGGGACATCGACTGCTGGGAGCCAGGGGAACGACAGACCCTCGGCAGGTTGAAGCTGGCTATCAAGTATAAGCAGAAAATGGTAAGTGCAAATATTCTCTTAAACGTCTTCTGTATTCTCTCGTAGTCTTTTTTTTATTATAACTCCCATTTTATAGGGGCAAAAGTCCAAAATCTTTCCAGCTACTGATTCAATTTCCTACACGAAAATCACATTAACACTAGACAATCATTACCGTCTTCTTCCTTTAATAGCATATTATTTTGGGACAATGCAACACTCATCTTTCACTGTTCTAGAATATACCGCGATTCTGTAAACATCTCGCCATGAAAACTTAGGTAAAGTGATTATGAAGTGAGCTGTCAAAACCATTGGATTGACAGTTCACTTCGCACTCACAGTTTTCAAGATAGGAACAGCACTATGCAGCTTCATGTGTTAAAGTTTCGACAAACCAATTCAACGTTATATGCCTAAATTGTATGTGCCTAAATAACTTTTCTATAAATTGAAATGAAAATTTTATCTAGTCCAAAATAAGGTATTTTTAGATCAGACATGTCTATAACGAAATTCCTAGAAAGTGTTGCTATATCGCTATTTAGCTGTTTATCCTACGATCTACGTCATGCGGTCACTTCATTTCATTACCACCCGGATCGCGGTGGAAAATTTGAGTAAACTATAATTTTACGGGTTATTGACTTTCAGCTTATTATTGAACGCTGGAATCACCGTCAATTTACATCTCTACTAAGAATCTACATAAAATAACGTTAATACTGTTTTACTTTCTAATATTAAATTATAAACTAGTGGTCCCGGCGAACTTCGTACCGCCTTAAAATATGTTTTTGCCGTGTTTTGTTTGTGGTCAATACGTGATATGTTATCATGTATTAAAAATGGCGTTGTATTCGAAAATTATTAATGTAATCCTAGCAAAACAAACTAAAGATCTTCAAAATCGGTTTAGCCGTTTTTGAGTTATAAATGGTGTAACTAACCAGAATTTGTTTTATATATATTAAATATACATTTATTTTATTTATTATATTATATTATTATAAATATAAAATTAACTGTCCGTCTGTCTGTTTGTTGTTCACGTATTAACGGCTTAACGGATTCAAATGATGCACACAGGTAAACCATGTCCTGGAATAGGATAAGGGCCGCGGAAGCTAGTTTTTTATATTTTGTCCTAGCTTGTGCTAGCGGCTTTGCCCGTGTGAATGTCAAAAATTATCTTAACTCGCGGAATAAAAAGTATTTTTTATTCTTTTTTTGTAATTACAATAATATAATACATCTACCTCTGTGCCAAATTTCATCTAGATCCATTCAACGGTTCTGGAGTGATTGAGGATCAAACATCCATCCGTCCAAACTTTAGCATTTATAATATTATACTAGCTTTTCTATCGCGACTTCGCACGCGCATATCCGTTTTTTCACGTTACCGTAATTTTGTACCGTTCGTGTTTAGCCTATAGCCGTCTTCGTGAATGCAGCTACTATATAAATATTTATATAACAAAAATATTTTCGAAATCCGACTCCGACTGGTATTTCCAGAGATTAGCGCGTTCAAACAAACAAACAAACTCTTCAGCTTTTTTATTAGTATAAATAGTATATAGATAGAAATAAGATAGACCATAATCTAGTCCAACAAAGACGCCTCACTTTTTGAAATGGGTAACAAATTACCACTCAAACATCCAGCCAAACTTTCTCCCACTAAAACCAGCAACACACTTTTATAATCCTGGCATAAAAACACACATAAATACACATTTTACGTCCACATCTCGACATGTTCCAGTCTCAAGTTTACCTACGTACACTCAACAAGCGTCCAAAGTAACAAATAGAATATTTTCCTGAAATCATCAAAAAAATTTTAAAACTTCTTCTTTCTATTGTCACGTTAGCAAAAAAAAAACATTTTAAGTCCGTTGTATTCTTTTGTAAAAAGTTTTTATTTTCAGTTTTTAGTGGTTCATATATGCTTACCCCTTCACAGTGTGCCAGCGTGATGTTATGTTATGAACTGGTGTAAACAATAGACAGGCATGAGATTCCAGCAATCCCAGTCCATTTGCTATCATTTATTGAGGAGTTCCGTTGCCTATCTCCGAAGTTCTTCATCAGATCTTCACCAAATTGAAATGGGACCACTCCGAAAAAGTACTCTTCCAAAAACTACCCAAATCGCTTCAAGTGTGCCAATAAAATTTTAAGAGTTCTCTCTATTTCTCCAGGATCCCATCATCAGATCCTGATTTGATGATTATGGGACCACCTGGAACGTGTACCCTTTCAAACAAAAAAAAAAACCAAATAGGTCCAGCCATTTTCGAGTAAAGCGAAAGCATTGAAACGCGTGACGTCACAACTTGATACACTTTAAACCAACAAGAGCTGATGATGTCAGTCCTGAACTATTATGCGCTTTATCTTTTTTATTTTTCCCTGACTGACCTAGAATTATTATTTTTTAGAAACGTTCCTATATCACACTGCCAACGTTTTTACTTCGTGGCCTTATGGCCGGTTTTCCTACTTTCATGTGTTACTGACGTGGTTGAGGTTACAAGTCTCGTCACTTCTCGTTTTCTTGACTACCTGCGACGTGTAAGGATGGGGCCACATTATCGGATCACAGGAGCTTAAGCAGAAGATATTGTGGTAACAACTGTAGTGGATGTGGTGCAACAGACGTAGAGAATGGACTGAACAACAGTCTTGCAAAGTGAACCACTCTCGAAAGAAAATATGCGAGACGAATATTTGTTTTTTCATATTTCTGGCTTTTTCTTAAGTAACTTAAACTATTTTAAAAATTATGAAACTAATAGAACCCTTACGATAAGACCTTTCATCTGATATGTAATAATAATAATAATATCTTGGGACAACTCACACACGGTCATCCGATCCCAAACTAGGCAGAACCTGTGCAATGGCAACCAGACAACTGATAACCATACTTATATATTTCTAAATACATACATATTATAGACAAATTACACCCAGACACAGAACAAATGATCATGCCCATCAAACAAAGAATTGTCCTGGGTGCGAATCGAACCCACGACCTCCGGTTTAACAGTCAGGGTCACTCACTAACTACTCGACCAACAGGCCAGTCATGTAACACGGTACTGTGTGTAATCTTTTTTCTAATTTCTTCCCCAAAAGTAATCCGATATTTAAAATGTAAGTATTTATTTACGTTACATTTCCGTATTGATGTTTCAACAAATTTTAACTGGTCGACTAGATTTGGAGCAAATTGGCTGGTTGGCACATGAGTGATCTTACAAGGGTGCAGTTTTTCACGACGTTACGAAACCAAAAAAAAACAACTCTTAGTGGTCGCACGATTACTATAGAACGCTCACTCCATACTCTTTGTTTATGAATGTGATCATCAGAGTATTGGAAGACTTGTAACACTTAAAATTAATGTCCTCGTTTCTTAGTATGTTTAAACCAGATGAATCCTATTTTATTAGGACAATCCTGCAGCACAATTCCTAACCATTGCCAGTATGTATTAAGACTATTAAGATTAATATTGTTTTAACAATGAGGACAGATTCTATTCCATTTCAATAAAGTCTGATCTGGAAAAAGGAACTGAGTTAATTTGCTCATAACCTTTTGTTTAAGTATTGTTAAAGTATAAATTTTATAGCTTTCCAATAAATCTCGATATTGCAACATGACTCGAGCAATAGTTAAAAACTTAAACCAATAAATACGGTCTACTAAATACCGTATAAGTTAATTATAATTTTAAAACCGATAAGTAAGCAGTTATCTGCACAAAAATGGTATAGAAATTACTTATGTAGTAATTAAACGGACTATCCTTTTCCTGGGCTCTCGTGGCCTATTCTACAAGAACACTTTTCAGGAATAATAATAAGCTACAACACTCAGTTCTCATTTTTCGTGGAATCGAAAGAGTAATTTCGGAGATTACCTTCTAGAACCGAGTAATTTCGGACGAAACACGTACCTATTCTAAAAATATAATAATATTAGAGGAGAGTAGTGTAGCTGTAGATAATCATACCCCAAAAAAATGTTTAAGAAACTTACAAAGTGTGTCCTTACCATTACAGTATACCAGCGACTGATCATTTGTACCTATTTGGCGTGGAATAAAGTCTGTACGTTAGCTCTCTCCGAATAAAAATAAAATATAAAACAAAAATAATACATCAAGAAAATACGCGAATAACTGATGTGTGTCATAAACTCATAATGGATAAAAATATTTCACATTTATTTACGGAAAAAATATTATTTTGTTGCATGTCACGTTTCTCGCTCCGATTCCTCTTTCATCATTATCTTATCAGCCGAAAGACGTCCACTACTGGACATAGGGCTCCCGGCGCGTGTCGCCACAACAGCACGGTCACACTGTCCTGTGCGTTTCGCATCCATCGGCTACCCGCGACCCTCACCAGGTCATCAGTCCACCTTGTGGGAGGCCTTCCAACGCTACGTCTATGTACGCGGTCGCCACTCTAGAACTTTTCGACCCCAATGTGCCCTGCCCACCGCCACTTCAGTTTGGCGATCCTTCGGGTATTACTCTTTCAAGGCTATATAATGAAAGGTCTAATTTGACGGATTACCCTATCGAAGTTTTCTCTATGAGTTTCGCTTCATACACACGTCCCCTCTTCAAACAGTGCGAACAATGTACGTGTTAATAGCTCAAATTGTTTTGTTGTGTTCAGGATTTAGATATACTGGACACACTTTCTAGTTTTTTTTTGTCTCTAATATTCATTATGTTTATTCTAATATTCATTTGCATGGTTACTAATGCCGATTTTAAATGTATTTTAACGCTTTGGAACAAATGCTGTGCAAAAAGCTTCATCTCTTTTGACTGACCGATCTTGACAATCCAAAACAGTTCCTGTAGTGGTTTAATTGAAATAAATGCTTTGTGTTGACTCCTGCGTTTGGCCGGGGTTTAATCAGTGAGAGTCTCACAGACCCCTGTGCCCACCCAGGGATGGAGGACATCTAAATTTAACAAGTTCTACACGTTAAAAAAGACATGATACTTCTCATCCTGGTATTCTTACGTGTCCTTGTGATAATTACCAACTTTCAGGCAGATAAACTCTCTGAAAAAAGCTAAAGCCTTCGGTGACGATGACGCGAGTTCCATGATTTTTGTTCACCGAAAAAGTGCTCAACGCGCCTAAAGAAGTTTTCACTTCATAAAAAAACCAGCGCAGGAAATTACCTTTCTTGCACAGTTTTTTATTTTGACCTGAATCACGTTGTAAGCACTTATTTTAGTTCCGTTTAAAATCAAATATAAAAATCAAACATATGACTGCTTAAATATAACTCGTCTTGGGATGACTTCATCTTAGTTAGTGAGAGTAATTTTGGTTAAAGAAAATATTATTTTGACCATTCATGAGACCTAAACTAAAATTTCTTTGATTCCATGAAAAAACGAGACACAGTCGCTCCATTTAAAATACCGGTATAATTAAGCTGCATCCGGTTAAACAGGAAGCCTCGCTGCGTGCGCGATGACAGCGCCGCTGGTGACCACAATTATTGTGGACTTGAGATCTGTCAAATTATGGCAACTGTATGGTTTGATAACGATTTTCAGACTTTCAGCCTCTAATAAAATGTTCACTGCATATTGTGTCATGAGGTTTTGGTTGCCATGGGGACCCATCAGCACTAAAACAAATAAAAAAGGGTTGTAACTTTGGCACGCAGTATAGTAAAACCCACACTAATATTATAAGGGCGAAAGTTTGTGAGTGTGTGTGTGTGTGTATGTTTGTTACTACTTCACGCGCAAACGGCCGGACCGATTTAGATCAAATTTGGTATAGAGATTGTTTGAGTCCCGGGAAAGGACATAGGATAGTTTTTATCCTGAGAATATGTTCCCTTGGGATTATTTTCGACGTTCACGCGGGCGGTGCCGCGGGCGGCAGCTAGTAAAATATATTCAGTAATATCATACTAGATTCAGTTGCTTACTTTTTTCTTTTCACAGCAGCTATCCATTTATTTCTTTGCTCCAATTTCCATCTTGATGTTGGAAACGAATAAAACTTGCACGAACTGTTTTTCCATTGTTTCTACACTTTATAACACAACTCGTACTGTGACCCATATCACGTTTTACTGAAAAATACTTAAAAACGTTAGTATGGTATTCTATGAAAATATAGCAATTTGACACATGACCATAGACTAATCTATATAATTTGACACATGACAGCCAAGAGTTATTTCACATTTCTGCCACATCGCGCGCTGCGATCGATTTGACGGTCCCCACCGGACTTTGCACATAGCGCAGTACGTTAATTTTTATGCTCGAAAAACCATAACGATGAGAATCTATAGCTTTTTCGCCCTGCTTTGGCCGGCTGCACGGCATGAACGCCGGCTGCACGCACGAAGTAGGATGACTCATTGTAACGTTAGGCTCATTGTAACGTTACGCTCATTGTAACGTTACGCTCATTGTAACGTTACGATCATTTCATCAATGTTCTGTTATGACGTTAAACTATCGACCGTAAACCGACTTTACAGACAAGCATTTTTTTTATTTAATGAGAAGCTATTTAAAAAAATTCAACACATTCCGCGTCCGACCATTACCTACTTTTGTTAAACAGGTAATTTTAGAAAATAATACTTGTTAAAATTACCTGTTAAATACCTGAAATAGTTTAGATACCTGTCCAAAATGGAACTATATCCCAGCATCCCCTTTATTTATCAAAATTACAAGTAACGTTTAGAGCTTGAAAATATTCAGTTCCAAGAGTTCCAACAACATTTTCTTTCACTAAACTAAATTAAAAACTATTCTAATACTGTAATTCACTCATCAAATCTACTCAACACTGTTTTGAAGCTAAAAAAACTGCCGTAAAACAGTCAACATTGGAACTAAGAAGCAAACAAAGTGTATTAATGGTTTATTTACACCTCTTTTCTTTCATCTGCCACCTGGGCAGTAGTCTAAACAATTTAGAGTGTGACTTTGAATTATTCTGGCGTTGACTTTGCGATTGGATGTCAATGGCGACTGACAAAGGGTATTTTCTTTTATCGGCACGAATTAAATGGGAATATATCAGGGATGGCAAACCTTTATTCGAGGACTTCTTTTTAGTTTATTGATGTGCATAAAGTTATTTTTAACCGACTTCAAAAAATGAGGAGGTTCTCAATTCGGTTTTTTTATGTTTGTTACCTCACAACTCCGTCATTTATGAACCGATTTGAAAAAATCTTTTTTCATGTGAAAGGATATACGTTCCGATTGGTCCCATATAAATTTTATCAAAATCAGTTCAGCAGTTTGGTTTTTAAATCAAAATAGCTGGAGGAAATAGAATATAAATCAATCAAGTAAACGAAATTGCGCGTTTGACTTTCCAGTGGTGTTGTTAGGTGTGGGGTACCACTAAAAGTGTAAAAGAAAACTTTTTTTTTTTAAATGTAACCGACTTCCAAATAAAAAAAAAACACTACAAAATATGAAATAACTTTAATTTCGGAAGTCGGTGGTTTTGGTTGTTTCTTCGTATTGTATTTTTTTGTGAAAAACGTTTTTTGTAGGTGTTTCGCCAGCACATCAAACATCAAGCTACAACTATCAGTCAAATTTCTTTAAAAGATTTTCAACTTTATTGCTAGAGTATTAGGTTCAAGGTTGATTGGGGAAATTTGGCAGTTTCCGGTAGCTTGACGTACATATATATGTCATGTGTATATGTGAATATATATGTCATCAGAAAATTGCAGACTCCGTAACATTGTAATAAATCTTGATTAGATTATAATTACTCGATATATTATGAAAGAATCGTTTTGTATACCTACAACAAATCTCGCCTAAATTCAATAATTTCCAATATATACGTGTCTTATTTACAAAAAATAGTTTACAATTTCACGCGAAATTTTACTATCTCGTGACATATATTCGTTTAAGGTTACCATAATGAGTAAAAGTTTCATATTGAATCTAGTTTATGGTAAGACCAAAGATTAGACCTTATGGCCTTATTTTGAGACATTCGATTTTTTTTCTCGATAATAATTATGTTTCCGTGGCTTAATTTTCGAATTCCCGCAGGCGAAACCCAAAAAGCTAGTAAATAAAATTAATAATAATACTCTTGTTTACAGTTCGTAGCCCACCCAAACGTGCAACAGTTACTGGGAGCTATATGGTATGAAGGTCTACCTGGGTTCAAGAGAAAAAACATCGTGGGACAATGCATACAGGTATTTTTGATGTGACTTTTATGTTTTTAGTACTTAGTCGGGTGCACGCAATTAGCAACCTTATCTTATAACAATTAAAGAACCATTTTATTTGGAAGACGCATCTAGCATGCATTATAACAATAGGGATGTTGCCTGGGTTAAAAAAATATGATTCTATTTAGTCCGTCAGTTAGATTGTCGAAAAATATTGGTAACGATTTTTTTATTCTATCAAATCGTCACTTTCTAGTAAAAAGTGTACTGGTAAGTGACGTCACACAAGTTGACACAAGTTTTCAACGCACCGTATCGTCTTTATTTTTGTTTACGTAAGTACGTGTCCAAAATTTTTTGGAAATCTATCTGACGGACTAATTAGATTTTTTTAGTCAAATGCACTATAACAGGCAGTTCTGAATAGAAATGAAAACTGATTCATCTATACTAATATTATAAATAAGTAAAGTTTGTACTACTGTTTGTGTTATGTAGGGGGTAATCTCTGGATCTACTGAACCGATTTCGAAAATCCTTTATTATATGATAGCCACATTCACGAGGAATGCTATAGGCTATACGGGAACGGGAAATTCCTACGGGAACGGGAAAAAACGGATATGTGCGTACGAAGTAGCGGGCAACAGCTAGTGTTATACGTAAAACATCCCGTTTTCCCTGAAGGGTTAGACACAGGTGTTCCGATAATACATTCGCCTTCAGGTTATGAAATACTAATATTCTAAAACCACAAATGTTACATTCGCTCAATCTATGGGGAAATCCATCGAGGAGGCCTTTGTAGCAAGTCATGCCTATCCGAGTTATTACAGCAAGGAATAGATTCTTCGGAAGTATTGCGTCAGCATTGAACTGCTTCAAGAACCGTCCAAGCCATTTGAAACTACTGGAGAAGACGCCCCGGGCGTCGGGAGTCGCAGGGCGATCCTCGGCCACCGTAGGCGCGGGCCTTCGGATGGCGAGCGTTGGGTGGCTCGCTGTCCAATCACCACCAGGCTCGGGTCGATGGCGCGTTGTGTTCCACGTGCGCCTCAAAGAGATGCCAGCATAGAAGATGGGACCCGCTAGGGCCAGAGCCTGCCAGGGTTGCGGAATTTGTTCGAAAGAGTCACCGCGGCCCTTGAACGCAAAGGGCTTAAGAAGGAACACGGATGGGTTTTAGTCAGTAAGAGTTTGACACGGCCTTCCACTCCACCCAGAGCGGCAGAAGTCATTTGATGATTTCTCATCCTTAAAAAAATAAAATAAAGCCATTTGAAACACACATCAGCTAATTACCTGGTTGCTTGAGTGTCTTACCAAATTAGGACAGCTCAGCTCTTGTGGCCAAATAGTAAAAGCCGCATGGGTCGATCTTCGAGGCTAAGCAACGCTTGCCGAGGTTGATCCTGAGATGGGTGACCATCGTTACTTACTTAGACTCCTCCGTGTTTTGGAAAGCACGCTAAGCCGTTGGTCCCTGCTGTCATGTTCTACATATGACAGCAGGGACCAACGGCTGACAAAGACCTTACACAGCTTGAGCTCCTTAATGTTTTTAAGTTGAGCTACTAGACTACTGACAAAAGCTCGCACTGACTGGACAGGTCCACTAAAATCTGTGTGGTTCTTTCCTCAAAAGATCATTTCAGACACTGGTCTGCATGGTTCTCATACTACTATGTAGATCGCCATACTAGTGTTTCATTTTAGTTAGTCTGGCAGTTTGAGTTAGTTATGCGGCCTACCCAAATGTCCTTACTTTGGTATTGTTCGTCAAATCGTTGAGCTCCATAAAGTTCTAAGTTTGAGCTAAGACAAATGCTTGCCTCAAAAGGCTACCTCAGAGATCTACATGGTTCTTATATGATTTGACCAGTACGGATTGTATGAACTTTAAAAGAGACTTTGACGTCTGAGTTTGTTTCGGTGTTTCTTCTCAGGGTAGTCAGCTAAGAAACACCGGCCGCATCTAGCTTAAAATTACAATAAAAGATTGACGTGTAAAAGTGTTATGTTTAACCTACTAACAAAATAAATATAATATACCATTTATCATTCAGAAAGTCAGAGGCTTGAGAATCTGATACCAGTTTAATAAAGGGTACCGTGTTACCCAGTTACTGGGTTGAGGAGGTCCGATAGGCACTGGCTCCATGTACAATACTGGTACTCAGCTACATCTGACTGGACTGGAAGCCGACTCCAACATAGTTGGAAAAGGCTGGCCAGTTTGATTGTGTCTTACGAAATAAATGAACTAATTAATGTTATGTCATTTTTTTGTTGGACGATGACCACTCGCAGTTCAGCACACTAAGGCTGGTTACTGCTTAACCGGACTATCCTGCGGTGGCCTCAAATGAATTTAAGGCCCCCAGCCAGGGCTTACAAAGTAGCTAATTATATTAAATGACCGCTCGCTAGGGCATCCCCTGCGGAATACGGACCTCGGCTTAGCGGCGTCATTTCGGGAAGACAGCAAGGGACAGGCTGGGTAATATCATTATTATTTGGGGGATTTAAAACTACTGGCTCAGCGATGCAGGCTGGCTCGGTAATCAAAGGTCGGGGAGGGTTTTACTGGGACGTCTCAACGGGCCTCGGCGGCGAGGCCGGAATACGGAACGCGGTCTGTTGTTTGTATTTACGAAGCGTGCTGGTTTCTCTACAGCTTTCTTATATCTGGGTGATGGTGTTATGTCATTGTTTGTTGTCTGTTATTTATAATATTTTTGATTTAAAATGACTAACTTTCAATAGGTGGCGAAACTAGGAGTAATGTTCCCAGTGTACTGCACTATTTACATGTTGGCGCCAAATTCAGAGTACGGCAGATTCATGAAGAAACCTTTCGTCAAGTTTATATGTCACAGCTCTTCTTACATGTTGTTTCTAAGTAAGTATTCTTTCATTATTTTGGATACCACTCCTCTTGATATAATATAATATAATATCTTATTGTTGGTGTGCGTGAAAAGTGTCTACGTGTGTTTAATTTATAAAAATGTTTATATTAATAATTAATTATTGTGAAAATAAACATTTTAAAATAACAATTATTATTAAAACACCACATAGAATATTATTAAAAAAATACAACTCGGATAAATTAAAACAATAAGAACATAACAGAATTAAAATTAAACAAAAAAATCATCTCAAATAAAAAAAAATTAGGAAAAGAAAAGAATTTATATTTCACAAATAATTGAAAATGACATTAAATATCTTTATTGGTTTTCTATAGGTCAAATGCCAGTGAGCATACCTACTGGAATCCATACCCTTGAAACCAAAACAGAGTCACAACATGGTGACCGAAGTTAGGAATGGTAGTATTATGGGTGACTGCGAAAGAATTTACAACTTTAAAATGTAGTATTAAACATCTTAAAAGCTTTTATGAAATTGTTTTATTTCAAAATAAAACACAGAAATGTGGATTTATGTTGTTTACTGCGAAGTTCTCGGTAGAAGTCTTGTGTAGTTAGCGAACGAACTAGTTCGTAAGAGCGCTCCCATAGGCGAACTACGCGAACTAGGTCTCAAATCCACCGCTCTTTAGTTCGTTAATGCCTTCGAAATGACCGACTTATAGCATTGCGAGAGTAAGCGGGGAGCGCCGTGCTGCCCTACCTAGTTGCATCGCCGCTCACTTACTCACCAATGTGCTTCTCATCTTTCAATGGTATGCAATATACAAGCGACTATTTACAAATTTAGAATAAATACGTCAATTATTATATTTATAACTTTTATAAAAAACAATTAAAATAATAAGAGTACTACGGCAAAACAGCTACTTTACTAACTAAAGAAGGCGCGCCAGCAGCAAACAGCAAAGAGCGCGAACGATCTTCCTTTCTGACTAGCTCATTCAGCTCCCGTCTCGCGAACTAGTTCGTCAAGGAGCTGCGAACTAAAATGAACGCTCCCGGTCGCGACTTATTATGCGCAAGTCTACCTGATAGCTGGTATTCAGACTGTTCAAATCGCACGGTTAACTCTGGTACCGCGATGTAGGATTTCGTTCAGTAGTTCGCTGCTGGCAGTATAGATGGTGCTCCGTTTCTTTTTGTTGCGGTTCTGATTTCACTTCGTTAGTTTTTCTTGTGGCGGCATTGATTTCGCTACAGATTTCCCAAAATTCCTACGGGGACGCGGAAAAACAGAAATTTCGCGGACGAAATCGCGGTCTAAAACTACTATTAGCATAAGAATATTAGCCCTATTCTCAAAAGCTGACACTCAAAGTACATAACGTTTACTTCATCTTAAAACATTTTACATAATTTTCACTTAATGTAACGTACAGTTTGTATTACAAATATATGTTTTAACAACATTTTCAGCAGACAGAAATAGGAAACCCGCACAGCGAGGCTTTGTCGACTTTCCTTGGTCACGATCAAAGACTATGTAACCATGGTCAGGACCGTAATTTTAGCCGAATTACCATTTAATAAAACTATTTAAAATGAAAATTAGATCAAAGAAATTTTATACAATATGAACATTTTAACTTTTAAGGATTAGTTTAAGTGTAAGTTATATCCACTGAAGCTTATAAGAAATGAAATTATATCTCATAAAGGTATATGGCTATTAAATTGTATAGCAATAGAATTTTATAAAAAATGAAAATTGTAAATATCACCGGAAAATTGCAGACTCCGTAAGATTGTAATACATCTTTATCACATTATAATTTCTCGATACATTACGAAACAAACGTTTTGTATACAATAAATCCCATGCGAAATTGTTAACAATTTCACACGATATTTTACATCGAAATTATATTATTTGTTGTTATATATAATTAAATACTTATACCAAATATTGCACACCCTATTTTCCCGTACGAACTCCTTCTCAAAGAACGAAACAGAGAGATAAGATATTGTTCAGTGGTTATAGGTATTGAAAAGGGACGAAGAGCGTCCCTTTTGACTTTAGTGAGTGACAATAATTTAAATTGTTTTCTGCGTAATTAGTAAAACTTACGTAACCACAGGTACTCGTAAAATAAGGATCGGCCTGCGGTGGGATGATTGGATCGGTCGCGGTAGATTTGTGGATGAGTAGTCAAAGCCCAAAGGTTGTGTACGATTTGTGTTGGAATGTAACATCTGTCAAGGCCCTATCATTATTTTCCTTTTAACCGGTCAAAACGTGTAATAAAATAGGCGCTCGTATTTAATCAAATATTATGTCTATATGGGTCTGTAAAATTAGGTTTTTACCGTTGAAATTTCTGTTTAATAAAACTGCACACTTTGAACTTTGAGAATTACTAACTCGCTGTTTTTAGCGATTTAATTTAAAAAAACTTAATTTCGGCAGTCGGTGTTTGTGGTTATTTTTTCGCTTTTTGACGCCGACTGCCGAAATTAAAGTAATTGTATACTTTGTAGTGTTTTTTATTTGGAAGTCGGTTTTTTATTGTAATAAAAGTTTTTTTTTTCTGTATTCAATCATCGTCACCAAATCCAGTTTGAGGAACGGAAATGACAAAGCTTTTAGCGTTTTTCAAAATATGTCAATACTGAAGTTCTTTAACATTTTCTCATCAAAATGTTTTCTAGGGCATTAGAGTAAAAAGGTACACAACACACGACACGTTTCCGAGATTAATGTTGACACCAGGCTTTGCTTATCTTAAGGACAAACGTGGGATACACAAAACACGCATTCTCTAAATTATACAAGCACGTGTAACCTTCACTAAGAAAGCCTCGGGACCTATCGTTAAGAGGTTCATCACAGATAAAGAAGTTCAATCCAAATAAAGATAAATAAATATCAAATATAAAAATATCAAAGATATAATAATAAATAAATTTCAAAGATAAATATCAAATCAATCTATCGACACATGTTATCTTCAAAAAAAGAAAAAACTAATAGTGAAAACAAAATCAGAATTCAATCAAAATGTATTAAAAAAATATATAAAGAACAAACGCAGAATTATCTTTCTTTCAATCAGTTTTGAAACTTTACAACTTTGTCTCTGAAAAAGATATAATTATTTAAAAAAAAAAAAACATATTTAAATGCATAACCCAATTTCTCATTTAATAGATTTGTGCCCTGTTCCCATATGGGTACTTTCCTTTAAATCCTCGCCAAGTCCAGAACGTGACGCCGCTAAAATATTTGTGATATGGCAATGTGTCGATGACTCCACTTTTTGTATTATGCTAAATATTGCATGTAATTAGTTTGTAATGTTGTTTAAACCTAGGTTAGGTTATGATGGGGCTAACATGCCTTAAAGGAGAAAAAAAACCACTGCACCAGGACCAGTGCTCATCTTATCTCTCTTTCAGCTCTTCTATCCCTCGCATCTCAACGAGCAGACTACCTCGTCCTGGAATGGTCTGGAATCACCTGGCTCCAAGAGCTGGTAGACCACTGGAAGGAACGGGAGCGAGGTTCCTTACCCAGTATCATCGAGTTCAGCGTCATCATCTACATAGCAAGTAAATTTGCGTTTGTTGGCATGCTTTTCTATATCTTCTTTGACGGTTTTGACTCACAAGGTTTAATCCCAGAGCCTCCAGACATTAATTAGTTTCTGAGTAACTAAACGTTTGGACTATTGAAAATTATTTATTTAAACTTCATGCACAAAAGTACAATAGCGGACTAAATGCCTAACGGCCGGTCTCAATAACGTATCTACCTTTACCCAACTGTCAAATTAGCTTCCAACAATAGCTGGAACGTCATGTCTGAAAAGCAAACAAGACGTTTTAGCTAATTTGACAGCTGGTCAAAGGTAGATACGTTGTTGAGACCGGCCGTTAGTCATTCTGTACTAGATTTGGTATCTATCAGACTTGAAATATGGTCTAAACATAAGAAAATAAAAAAGGCCGTCGGCCCAAGCTAGCAGATATGCTTACGTCGTAAAGTTTATACTAACACTGCTCTATCCCTCAAATTTTGTTTCTGAAAAAAATAAGGAATGTGTGGAGGCTCTGGGATCTTGCTATTATATGCCTATTTACTAACGGACGTTTTCATTCCTTACTTGAATAATGGATTATTGTTTTGACAAACAGAGGATAAACGAATTTGGATGGACTTATCTTATTTTTTCATTAATATTATCTTTTTTTTTATTCTTTACACTGTTAATGTAATTTCTAAAGATTTTTGTAATTACTCCTATTTAATTTTTCGCTTCTGACTTTTCATAACACAAAATGTTGAAAACCGTCGACATTTTGATAGCAATAAATTCAGCTTACGTACGCAGAGCTTAAAGTGCATTTAGTAATATTTCCATTAAACTAAAAACCACTTTATTTTTGCAAGGGTGTACGGTAGACTGCATAATATTTCAAACTATCACATTTATTTCAATACTGCTTGCTAAAATATCCATTTCAATCTAAAGCACATTTAATGTGAACTTCACTTTTTTAAAGCACACTTAAATTTATTATGTTGTACTCCACTTTTTTAACAAACAAATAAAACATTTTTTTTTGCTTTAATAATGGATAGAGCTGAATGGATGAATAATACGAAACGCGTTGATTTAAATAATTAAGAATAGAATGATGGTGATTTTCTTTGAACATAAACTGACAATTTTTCTCTTTCAGGTCTAATTTGGGCAGAAATAAGGTCGCTATGGACAGGCGGAATAACTGAGTACATAAGTGATCTTTGGAACATCGTCGATTTTATCACGAATGCCTTTTACATTGGTTGGATTAGCTTGCGATTCTCTTCTTGGTACATCGTCCAGGTACGTTGATCTAAGTTTTTGAACGGGTGTGCGGCAGAAAAAATATTTGAAAAAAAAATCCACCACAAAAAGCCAAGGCTTAACTTCGTAAGGCTGGCATTCAGGGGTAATCGTGTCACCTACAGGGGAATCTGGGTGGTGTAGGTCATATTCTCATAAATGCCTATCCATATGATCATATCTATAACGTGTCACAGAATAAATTAACGCAATACCTGAAAAGGGGTTATTGTAGTAATCATTATTAACTTTTACTATGGGACCAATACAAAAATCGCGAGAAAAATCAGTTGTTCATTTTATCGAGTTATGCGTACATTTGTAAATGTATGGGATAAGTCGATCTTTTTTTTCGCGTTTTCAGTATTCGTGCCATAGTGAAAGTTGTTAATATTAATGAGTAGCAGTACAATGACCTCTTTTCAGGTATTGCGTTTATTCTGTTACGTGTTGTATATTAGGAGGTTGCTCAACGTAAAATTGCTCACCGTAAAAACTAGTATTTAGCTGCACCCGGTTATACAAAAAGCTGACTGCAGTCGGGAAACAGCTTGGTTGTAGATGACGCTTTGTTCTGCTTATAGATGGTTATTTTTTACCAAATTCGTCGTTAGCTCATTTTGATTTGGCAACATATCCTAATATATAAAATTCTGCCATTACGACTGACAGACAACCCACAGCCGAAACTTCTGGTGGTAGAAAGCTGAAATTTGGCATGTAGGTTCCTTGGGGAGTCTAGAAGATTTCCCGATATTCCTACGGGAATGGAGGAAACGGGATAGGCGCGTACGAAGTCGCGGGCAAAACCTAGTTGACGATAAAGATGTACGAAAGGTGGATATTATTAAAAGAAACAGAATCGCTGCTTTATCGTTAGGAAAGATAAATACATCTTAATTTAAACCGAAGACGGTTGGTTAAATTGGCACATAATTAAAACAAAACTGCCGAAATGGGAGCTTTACAAATTGTAACATTCCTTGTTTTAATTAATTGGAATTATCATAATATTATTCTCATTTATGAATACAAACTTCTTTCCCTTGGGTGTACCGCGCAAAATAAAGTTACATGTAGAAATTAAACATAATGTTGTCGTTACCGACCTACTCCAAAAATGTTTATGGTCTTATAATGTTTTCAAGGTGATCAAGTAATATATCCTAATTATTTGGTCAATCACGCCTCAATGGCTGAACTTGGACCATCTCCTGAATTAGGATACAAGATAATTTATCCCGGCTGTGTTCGTACGTCAGATGAAGTTTATGATAATTATGTTACACACCATGAACTTTTCATGAAAATAGGTTTTTTAACAAAAAATCTAATTGGTCCGTCAGATAGATTTCCATCTGACGGACCAATTTTTGGCCACTTGGTGACGTCACTATGATGATAAAAATTGTACCATCGTAGTGACGTGTGTAAAAAAAGAAAAAATACGTGTCAAATATTTTTGGTAAATCTATCTGACGGACCAATTAGATTTTTTCAGTAAAATAACCTTATTGGTTGCCAAGCTCATAACACTGACTGTTAAAAAGCCCCTTAACTCTAGAAGGCCTCACTCGAAAAACTCTACATCTTGGTAAAAGTAATTCCTGGCCGACAACTGCTCTTTAATATTAATGAAACTGTAGTATACATATTTATAAGTAAGTATAGTCTTTTGATATGAAAAAATAATATGAAAATATGTAATTAGTTCTGTTCATACCGAAATTATTATATTGGTTAAAAACATAATTACTTTTGATGATTCACTTCACGCGATATTTGTTTGACCTTGGCAATATTTTTTTCGAAACTTTTTGAGAACCACAAATTAATGTATCATGAGTTATGGTTCTTTTAGGTACATACCGTAGAACAGACCAACTGACCTCCATGAATAGTTGGAATCCATCAACCCTCATGGACATATCGCACCTTTAAAGTAAAACCGTTACTAAACGAAATTATGAAATTTTATAGTCACACCTTCTAAGTAAAACCGTTACTAAACGAAAATTTTCATGAATTGAGGTATCAATGCCTCTAAAACAGTGACTATTTTCTAATATTGGCTCCCCTATAAAATTTCATAATTTCGTTTAGTAACGGTTTTACTTTAAAGGTGCGATATCATAGGGAACGAATTGCTCTATTAGCGAGAATAAGTTTTATTATTTATTTGTTTATTGAGTTCGATCCCAAAAGTATCGCCGAACTTAATTTCCATTGGGCAGTGACCATCTGTTCTAAGTGCAATGTGCCCACCGCGAGAATCTGCTGTATAAAAAGCACAGGATCAATCAATGTAGCGACTTTTTGGGGAGGCTTTTGTCTACAAACGACTGTCACCTGAAATAATGATCCCTGTAGAGCACAATACGCAGATCTAAATTTACTTGTGTTTAAATAACATATATATTTCCCTTATAGCGAGACTTCAATACAGGAAGAGACCCCTGGTATCCTCGAGAACAATGGGACTCCTACGACCCCATGCTGCTATCTGAAGGGGCCTTTGCAGCTGGCATGATCTTCTCATTCCTCAAACTGGTTCATATCTTCTCCATCAATCCATACCTTGGACCCCTTCAAGTCTCTCTGGGAAGAATGATCCTGGATATCTTGAAGTTCTTCTTCGTTTACATGCTGGTGCTTTTTGCTTTTGGATGTGGTAAGTGGAAAAAAAAACATATCTAAGACTCAATTCAAGCCGAGAAGGAGACAGTCCGAATGACAAAGAGAACGAACAAAAACAATTTTTTTTTATGATCTGATGGGCCATATTAACATCCATATGTTGTAAAGGAGAGGCTATAGAGGTATGCGGAACATCTATTAAAAAGGGAGGATCCTCCGACGTGACGAGTGTTGTGTCTGGTGGGCAACTGTCCGATAGTGAAAAGGGAGGTTCCTCCGACGTGATGAGTGTTGTGTCTGGTGGGCAACTGTCCGATAGTTGTTGTATTGTGCACGCGCAGAACTTTCATATCGCGATGTAGGTTCTGTGACGTCAGGTCTATTTTTGTAGTTAAAAAAACTAGAAATTAAATGTGTGGAAGATGACATGGCTAGAAAGGGAAGTGACTAGTAGGATACGTTCTACTAATGGAAAACTATGGAAGACAGAGATATGTTGCGCAGAAAAAAGAAAAAAATGTTGGAGGACTAAGGCCGCTATTCCACTGGCGTATTACGAGCTTTAGCGTTTCTCCAACGTCGCGAGCCTCTAGTGGCAAAAGCTAACGTTGCGTTAACACGACGACAACGTTGCGTTTTTTGGCAACAGTTTGAGAAACGCCAACGCTCGTAAAACGCCAGTGCGATAGTGGCCTAAGTTTTAAATCTTTTCTTTGTTTAGGTTTAAATCAACTGATGTGGTATTACGCTGAGCTGGAGAAGAATAAATGCTATCATCTTCCGAATGGTATACCGGATTTTGATGGTCAAGAACGAGCTTGTACAATTTGGAGACGATATGCTAAGTGAGACTTATTTTGAAAATAATTATGATCCTTTATCAAGATATGCTTTCTATTGTCTGTTGAATCATAGCAAGCAATATTTGAGTTGTCAATTTATTCAATTAATTCAAAAATATTGTGGCAACAATATATATCACCTTTATTTATTTCTCTATATTCCAAATCATTCCATCTTCTAACATCATATATCTTTCTAGCTTATTCGAAACATCCCAGTCCTTGTTCTGGGCATCCTTCGGCCTGGTAGACCTGACCACGTTCGAGCTAACCGGCATCAAGAGCTTCACCAGGTTCTGGGCTCTCCTGACCTTCGGATCCTACTCGGTCATCAATATCATCGTACTCCTGAACATGCTGATTGCTATGATGTCCAACTCTTATCAGATTATTTCGGTAAGTAGCAGCAGTTGTATGTATGATAGTTTTTAAACTTTAAGAAACTGATTGAGCTAATATTAATTTATTATCATCTTTGATATCAGCCGGAAAAATATAAATTTATTTCATCTTGATGTTGGAGTTAGGTGCACAAATAGCTTTAACAATCATGCTGAATTGCATGCTGTGGTCTCATGTAAGTAAAATGACCTAAATGCTGCTTCTGCAATAAAATGTGTGTACCCTATGTTGGAGATCCATCATAAATAAATCATCATATGAGCCTAAATTTGTTTGTTTCTGGATGGCTTTTGGCAGAGAAATGGACTATTGAAAATAAGATAGTTAGAATAATTATCATTCACAAGCATGGAGCAAGGATTCATCTGTTCCACTTCGTAAATCTAGTTGTCAACGTTGTCGAATAATTGTAAAAAGTGTGATACATAGATGTATGCTATGAGCAACATTTACTTTTTCTTTTATATAATTGCAAAGCACGACCGACCGAGCTTTATAAAATAGTGTTATTATATTATTGTTGTTTAGCCTCGGTACTTCCATTAATTAATAGATCATACGAAACATGAAGCTACAATATTTTCTACATTTCCCAGGAACGCGCCGACACGGAGTGGAAGTTTGCCCGCAGCAACCTGTGGATGTCTTACTTCGAGGACGGGGACACGGTGCCTCCCCCCTTCAACATCATACCTACCCCCAAGCACTTCATGTGCTGGGTCAAGCGACTGTGCAATAACAGGGATCGGGGGTCTATCATTGTAAGATATAATTTCAATTTTGTTGCTGTTAATTTTTCTTTTTCTTGTCTTTAGAATTTTAGCAGAACCTGTACAATGTACTCAAATGCATATTAATATTAAAATGCGAAGGTAACTTTCTCAGTCTTTTGGGGACCTCTTCTCGTTTTAACAGCTCAAAGCATTTTAAAGTAAATTAGCCCTGTAAAAGGACATAGCAACCATTTTTCTCCCGCGTACATTTTCCGTCCCTTGGGATAATATTCCACTTTCACGCAGGTGAAACCGCTGTTAGTGCAACTTGCACATAAAAAGCACCTGCTTTTAAAAAACCAAAAGATTTCAGCATCTAGGTTGTGAACTACTCTTTTAGCCAGCGCCTTCGCCCACATGAAAGTCGAAAACAATCCAACAGGGACGTTCTATTGGAATGAATCCAGATCGTGGTATATCTGTGTTCCAAGTTTCCACCAAATCTGCCGTTGAGGTGTAACAGGTTTACGTAAACACATTCATCATATTAGTAGCACATAGGATAGACAGGTCAGGCCAGATCTTGATTCCTTGATTAATCAAATGATGAATGATCTCTGGCACACAGAGCACGACCAATCGCATCCAAAACATCCATAACATGATTGATCTCGATAGCAACATGCAACCTAATACTGATTTGGTTTATTATTTAAAACTTCATGCACAAAGTTACAATGGACTTTATGCTTAAAGCATTCTTTACCAGTTAAACAAGTGAACGCAGAGGGCGATCCAAAATGTCAATCACAACATTTTGGACTTATTGTCAGTTTCGCTGAAACAATGTCAGTTTGTCAAGGGTCCAAGGACGCTATTTTACCTTATGTATAGCTTCATTAGAACCCCTCTTCACCTACCCTCGCAGAGCTATTAAAGTCCTTCTTCCCCAGAACAAATCCCGTGAGAAAGCCCGTCAAGAACACGAAGCAGTGATGAGGGTCCTGGTCCGAAGGTACGTGACAGCAGAACAGAGGGCCCGAGATGAGACCGGCGTCACAGAGGATGACGTGATGGAGATCAGACAAGACATCTCTACTCTAAGATACGAGCTCATCGATATCCTGCATAACAATGGGATGAAGACGCCCAGGATAAGCATGCAGGACGCTACAGGTACGATGATGTTTCTTATTTTTTGATCCTATGCATTTTCCCACGTCTGAGCAAAGTTCCTTCCACTCTCCGGTGTGTTGTCTTCTGCGACCAATCCTCTTATCGTCACGATTTTGTTGATTCTTAGTGAGATACTCTCTTTAGAATGAGTGGTTCTCTTTTTTAGTGGTTCAGGTTAGATGCGTGTGTCTTTCCAAAATGTAGCATGTTCTTCGGCTTTTGTGAAGATTTTCTCAATAAAATATTATATAGCCAGCTTCTGTGTTCCCCTTTCACAAATAACCCGTCTGCCTTCAAAGCAAGAGTGAACAGGCATCTTTTGGGTACGCTCGCTCTATAATAGACCTGATCCATCGCTTTCCATCAGGCGTGATCGAGGTCAAGAGCAAGCCCATTCCATAAGAAAAAAAAAATATTATAAAATTCTCTTGCTGTTTATTAGCACCTTTTTATTTATAAAAAATCTAACCATTTGATTATTTTAAACAGTGATGAGCAATTATAAATTTAAATTAATGTAATAAAAGTAATTTATGTAGAGTGATCTACATAAATTACGAATATGCTAATCAATATTTAAATTCCTGATAAAATCCCCACTGAAACTAAACTCTTTGGAAAAATAAAAATTTGGAGGAAAAAAGCTTTTGAAAATAGCTTTATCCAGCGATAACTAACGATACTGAATTATACACTAAGATTGACAATTTTTTATTTTATTTTATATTATTTTTTTAGGACAAAAACAGTTATACAATGTATACAATACAAAAACAGTTATACAATGTATAACTGTTTTTTTGTATAAATGCTGTAATGTATAATAAAGCATTTACGAATACATTACAGCATTTACGAAAGGTAATTATAATACAGTCGAAAAAACGTATGATCAACACCAATGTCCACGAAGTGACATCGGAGTATGATAACGAACGTATGTTAATGCAAAGAAAACAAATTATTATATAAATATATTTTAAAAGAAAAACACTTTATACCGACGAATCGAAGGTAGCGGATGACAAGAGCATCCGTCCTATGGGCGAGTTGCAAGAAATTGTGAAACCGTGCTTTTAAATATAGACAATGAAAATAATTTTCTTTCCCACAGTCGCTGGTAAAAAAGGTAAAGTGATGGAGAGAAGGATCCTGAAAGACTTCCACATTGGCATCGTGGAGGGCATCATAAAGGACGTGATATCGAAAGAGAACAAACCCAAGGATGTGTTCAGCCAGATCGCTAAAGCTATCGTCAGGAGAGGGAGTACTGACAGGTAGGAAGTAATTATGTCCTAAATATCCAGTGTCAGCAAATTGCACAAAATCTTCAACCACTCGTTTGTCTCGATAAGTGGTGAAAGAAGATTCACTTTAATACGTACGTATTATAGTCTTTGGCTCGACCCTTTTAGTTTCGCTACGATTATAAGTCTAACCGTAAAAAGACTGCCCCATTCATTTATTTGCGAAAAACTCGACAAAAGGTACTGAACAGCTGATATTTTTGACGTGACAACGTCTAATAAATCGATGAACACGAAAAAGGATGACTCATTGTAACGTTACGATCATTTCATCAATGTTTTGTTATGATGTTGTCACGTTAAACTATCGTCCGTAAACCGACTTTACAGACAACCATTTTTTTTTATTTCAATGAGTGTTTTCGGTCTTTGAGCCAAACATGCACACCTTATAAGCCGCAGAAAAATTTAAACATGATCATGTTGAGTTACAATTTATTTTGGTGTACTCGTATATGACGTTGTCACGTTAAACTATCGTCCGTAAACCGATTTTACAGACAACCAATTTATTTGCGATTTCGGGTTTGGTCCCATGGTAAAAGTTGTTCATAATGAGTACAAGACCCCTTTTCAGGTATTGCTTTCAGTTCACACGTTGTATAACGAAGTTCTAAGGAAAACTATCACGGTTAACTAGGCTTAACGAATTAATGACTAGTCGACTAACTTGTAAAATAAAAACTGGATAAGTAAAAATGTCGTATAATTCAATGGAAAATTACGTGCACACGGAACTTAGTAATGTTATCGTAAAATTGGTTTCCTTTTTTTGTCATGGATAACGGGTAACTATGGAACCCTTTACTGTGCGTGGTCCGACATGCATTTGGTCGGTTTTTCTTCCATTCAATCTTTTCAATGGTCACGCTATATTGCGGACTCCATTATAGTTCATATCTCTAAAAATAACTGTTCGTTTCAGCAAAAAACGCGACTGGAACGCCCTGGTTCGAACTAACACGGTTCGCAAGGATCCTATAGGCACCACTGCTGAGGCGGAGACCAGGAGGAGCCGGCAGTCCCTCAGGGCCCACATCCTGGAGAACATGGCTTCCAGGACCATTGACCCGCAGAAACTATTAGGTATGCGTCTTTATACTTGTCGCAAATAAACACTTCTACTTTATTTCTATTTGAAGAGAAAATGTTAATTGATGTCCGAGATAAACTCCCACTGCGCAATATAATCCAAAATGTCATTAATTTAGATTAGGTGACTACTATTTTCAAGAACTATTATTAATTGAAAACACTACACAAATATGTACTCTCAGAAGACCCATAACTTACATGATCCAACTTTTCACGATTTAGTCCAAAAGAATTTATAATAAATAATTTATAAAATAAAGAATTTATAAAATAAATAAATAAATAAAGAATTAGTTTTTTGTAAAGTTTATTTTATGTGGAGGATAAAGACAAAGAGGTTCTTTTTTCTGGCTGCAGATGGGTTTTCTTTGTTTTCATGATGGTTTATCGAGACACATGTTGTTGCCATGTTTACGTCAGAAAAGAAAGAAAGAAAAATATTTATTTGGAACTCGCACAAAACAAACAGAAAAGTATAATAAATTAAAACTAACAGTCATAAAAAATAACTAAAAGAAGCAAGAAAGAACAGCATAAATTTAATACGTCATGTGCGAGGCCAAAAAGGTACCTCTCTCAGCATATGCTGAACCATAGGCTTTAGCACGAATTACCTAGCAGATATTCAAACAAGGTTTTCAATAGCAGATTATAGCAGTTGCGTAACGTTTGAAATATAAAAAATAACCTATATACTCTGCTCTAAGTGCTTTTAGTATAAAGTTTTTATATTTTTTGTTATTCATCTGCAAAGAAATATGATTTCGTATTTTCACAGGGCAAAAAAAAAACAAAAAAGAGATACAGAATAACACAAAACTTTGTTTGAACATGCACTAAATATAAATTCTTCTTTCAGAATACAATCCCCAACTGGCCGCAGTGTCTCCATGCACCAGGGTAGCCTACGCCAAGTTCATGAGGAGCAAGATCAAGTCGGACTTCAACGAGAGAGAGAAGAAGGGCAGAAGGCTCTCAGAGTTCAGCCTTGAGGACGAGGTGTTCGATGCGCCGAAGAAGAGAGAGAGGGAGAGCTGTAGGAGATGCAGTGGTAGGTTTTTTTTTCTTGTTTAATTCTTGCACGGTTTTTGTTTTCAACTTCTTAGTCACTCGAGACGTGTCTCGGGCCTTGGGAAGACGTACGAGGGGCCGAGGTAACGCAGAGCCCCCGTTAGACTTTGCTTTTAAACGATGTCAAAAAAAGGAGGCGGTTTTTTTGTTTGTTACCTCATAACATTTTGGCACCGATTTAAAAAACTTTACTTCCCGAGTGGTCCCATAAAAAAATCATCAAAATCGGTTCAGTAGTTTGATTTTTAAGCCGAAATAGCTGGAAAAAATATTTCATCCAAGCTGGTAAACGAAATTGCATATTATTAATGGTATTGTTAGTTGTGACCACTGAAAAGAAAAAATAAACTTTTCACAAAAAATACAACCGACATCCAAATAAAAAACACTACAAAGAATAAAATAACCTATTAAGGTTCCGAAATTATTCGGAAGTTGGTGTTAAAACAAGACGAAACAACCAAAAACACCGACTTGTATTTTTTGTTAAAATTTTTATATATTCTAAAGTGGCTAACGTTTGACCACTATCTTACCATGGTAAGCAATGATGTGGTAATGGGATGATAGAGCACGCTTGTTAAAAAATAACCTTTACACTTTAAAACCGAAAAATTGTGATTAAATAGGTATAAGGGTATTACCACACCAATCGATCGATCGTCGATCGATGGTAGAATTTATGAGTCGACGTCGATCGATAGTTTTTACTATACCAATCGATCGATCGTGGATCGATGCCATTGATCGATGATAGAATGAATTAGTCGATGTCGATGGATAGTTTCTACCACACCAATTGATCAACTTCGATCGATGGCATTGATCGGCGGATGATCAACTGTTTATCGCCGGGTTTCCCTCGATCAGCCAAAGCTACTACACCAATCGATCAACGTCGAACGATGGCATCGATCGAGATTGATGTGGCTAACACCCTAAGAGATCGTAAAGGCACTAGGTACCCTAAATAACGAGATTCCAATCCGTTTCTCACTTTAACCGCTAGCGTAACCATAATTATTACCCAATCCAAAATCAATTTACAATCAATCAAAATTTTACCAATGTATTTTCCAAATCGTGGTTATTAGAATCTAATATGAAATGCATGGGTTTAAACAAACTTCCATTTCAATTAAGAGTCGTGGAATGATTGGCATAATGAAATATTTACATTAATTAATATCGAGCGAGCCAACTCAATTATTTCAATAGGTTATTGCTAAATTAACTACAAAGGAGGTAGTTTCAAGCTAGATAAAGGACCTTTCTTCGGTCATTGGCTAAATGGAGGTTCCAATAGATACTATTGCGAGATTTAACAAACTATAGTGCCTATCTCGCTAAAATGCAGACAGTGTTTGTGCAATAAGTTCACTTAAAAGAACAATATTGTGTAAAGTAATCGACTAATATCTTTTGAACATTGAAAACAATTTCTACCGTGGTTACATTGTCGCGTCGTGCCTGTCTGTAGATCATTTACGCGCAGGGGCGGATCCAGGATAGTCGTTTGGAGGGGCATGATCCCGCTGAGGGTGGGTTTTCGCAAAGTAAAGACCAATAAAAAGCACATAAATTTATTTTGCTTGACGCATAACAAGCCTCCTTAGATTACTTTCCGTAAATTCCTCAATGATTTCGTTAGGTTGTAAACAAAGAAATCTGGGTCTTTTGGGGCCCTTACCTCCCCCCCCCCCTTCTCCTGGATCCGCCAATGACTACGCACTTTAATGGTAGAAAAATTATTGAAACTTTATTTCCTGAAAAACGTGACAATATTTGAAAACAAAACATTCAAGTGAAACTATACAGCATTCAAAACTTTACACTAACAGACTGAGGTGACGTATAATTTCTCAAAATACCCTACTTTTGTATAAATCACACAAGTTAATAAGCCCACCTTCAGTCACTACGCCACTGACCTGCACGTTGATAACACTCTCAGTAATTAAACAGTCACACTGATTACATTAACAGCTCAACCCGCTATTTTGAGCTCAAATTTACACTGGGTCAGATTAGTTCTGTTTGCTAACTTGATGCTCTTCCGTGTCATGCACTAAAATAGTTTAAAAAATAGTTTAAACTTAGCTCATCAAACCCTTATTTAATGTGTTAAGTTCCATCTATTTATAGAAGAAACTCAGGGGTATTTAAGTTAAGAGTGAATAAGTTGACCGTATCACTGCTTACAATCAGGTGAGAAAGTGGTCAAAGGTGAGCCTGATAATAAAAAAAAGACTGTCGTATTTACCTCTCGATAAGGTACACCTTATTATTTAAAGATATCCAACACCCTTCTCGTGATACATGATACATCACGAGAAAGGTGTCGGATATCGATACCAGAAGTATGAATTGACGTAAGGGACATCTACCAAAAATGCCAAATTGCCCCTACGACAATTCACGTATGGTTCATTTACGCAATATGCCAAAATTTGCCTTACGTTAATTGATATTTCTGGTATCGATATCTTTTCGTAACAAAAAAAGACGCGCAAAAAATAAATAAGAAATCTTTAAAATGGGGTCCAATAAATGCCAAACACTTTCTTTTCACTAGATTTTGCCGTTTTTCCCGTTCCCGTAGGAATTTCGGGAAATCTTCTAGCAACTTGCCAAATTTCAACTTTCTACGACCAGTAGTTTCGACTGTGCGTTGTCTGTCAGTCACTCAGTCAGTCATAAACGGAAGAATTTTATTTTATTATTAATTTCTGTCAACAGGTCGAACATTCCGTAGCAGGACGCCGATCCCTGAAACTGAAACAGATGACGAAGGACTCAATGAGAACGAAATACAAGTCGAAGCCGATATTGAGGATAAAGGTAACGTGGCATTTTAACGAATATTATTCGTCATCTTTACTGGACACTAAAGTTTTGCAGTGGTACTTATTTTTATAAGGTCTCATTAAAATAAATGGTAATTTTTTTTTAAATCATTCAGGCCACTAAAATAAGGATACGGTAAAAAAAATAAGAAAAACAGTTAACGAAAATACACTAAAAATGTGGGTTACCCAATGCATTTATAAACACATCCATGTCTTTGTTTTCTCATTAAAACTCTGATACTACAAATATGCAGGCGCACATGACCACGTCATTTACCGGATAAATAATGGATTTCTTTATTGTAGTGTGGCGATAAATGAATTATCTTAGGTCAAAATAATATCACTTTAATCAGTGTTTTTTTTTTGCTTGGATATCTTTGGTTAGACGTACTGAACGGTGCGTTAAAATTTTTCCACCTATTTTAATGGGACCTTATACATATATTACACTACTGGGCATAAACCTCCCTCTAGTTTTTCCATTGTTCTGTGCCACTTCTTATCAATTCCTAAGGGAGACATCTTAGTGGTCCCGTCATCTCCTTCGTAGTCCGGTCCGCGGTCCCATCTAGCGATTTCAAGGCACCTGATTTGTGTTTTACGGGCTTACCACGCGATGATACTTGTGGTGAAAAATAGAAAGGTGATATACTGTGAATAATTGCACTTATTACTGTTTGCTATTATCTTCTAATATGAAAAAGAAAAAAGTCCTTTATTGATTTGAAAAAGTACACCGCAGATGCTCCGAATCAAAGACTTTGACGTGGTTGTTTCAAGGAACATAATTAGGTATAACCGACCAACAAAGACAGAACAGCTTGTCTGTAACAAAATCCTATCTTTCAAATACATTTTCAGCCAAAGGGTTAAAAAGTAACTCATATAATTGATACTAGATAACTTATTTACAGCCTGTTACAAATGAATGCTTGACTTCAAGAATTGAATGTGTCGCAGTTAAAGCAGAGATTTAGGTAAATCTTCAATATTCTAGTTCTAACTAAAACTAACCAAATTGTCTAACTTACTGTTACAAACACCTAATTTTGTTTGAAAATCTAATACGCTTTGACTAATCAAACTACTTCTTAGTATTCGTTTGTCCGTCTTAAACTTTTCTAATAGTTCTTAGAATCTTTTCAAATCCTAAATCCTCTGCGTGAGTTATTTTTCTATTCAACAATCTTATTGTCGTAACTTACTAGTATAACGATACAAAGAATAATTACTAACTTGCAGAGGCCATTAAGAGGCCTGTATATGAAAAATGGTCCACACAAGACGTCCCAAAACCGAAATACCAAACTCACTTGCGAATCGAGCATAATTCCAACGTATTAAACATACTTACGCATACTGTTATCTCTATTTGGACAGTTTAAATAGGTTCTTACATTTTACACGTTTTTACAGCGTAAATTATATGTTTATTCCTACTTAAACAAAGACATTAAACTTAAACTAAGTTTTAATCTAATCGCAACTATTAAAGAACACAGCAATACGTATAACAATTGGAATGTACTATGGCGGATTGAATAGTATTCGGCCTGATACAGATCCAGTCAATTGTTAAAAAGAAAACCACTCACATTATTTAGTTCAGTTCAAACTAGTTAACTGTGCAAAGTTCGAAACGTGTGCGATGATTAGTTGTGATTTTACAAATTCATGTGTCAAGCAATCCGATGCAACGGTCTTAACGCTTTGCTGGTGAGATGACAGAAGTGTATTAAACTTGGTAGTGATTACGTAGAAAAACAAAAATATAATTAATTTTATACGTGTTTATTTTCTTAAGCGTCCTCCTACCTTCGTCTTAACAACGACAATTACATAATCCGTCTCTTAACGATTGCCCTTAGCCTATATTTAGAATTATTTATGAATGAGCTATTATTACAACTTCCAAGTTTTAAGTTTTGTCGAACGAAATCCAAAATAGCGGTAGGCCACTTAATTTTAAAGGTCACTAATTATTTAAACAAACATTGTTTTGCGTGATAAATGATTCCATAATTTGGTATTCATAATATTATTACTGACTTTAATCAAGGGTTTGACCTTAGAGAGTTTATAAATAAGATGAATTTCCTGCCATTTTGTAATACGATATTATTATTAATTATTCAAATAGGTCGCAGTTGATGGAGGAATAAATTAAAGAGGAATGCAAATAAATATTGTGAATTGTTTATTTCAAATGCGACCTAAGCATTTTGTACCTATTTACTTTCATCTAACCTATTTATTTATTTACTAAAGAATTTGGGCATAACATTTACAGGTCCAATCTCAAGGTGTTTACATTGTCATTGAAAATTAAGAAAAAAACTAAACCGAATAATATAGCAAATTAACAAGTGAACAGATATAGTGCCCAAAAAGTTACAGCGGTTTATCCAGTTTAAATACAGAAAACAACAAAGTTTACAAACAAATTTAACAAAGTTTACAAACAAAATTAACAACGTTTACAAACAAAATCATACGAAAAAATTACCACCAAGTGAAAAAAAACTAATTGATCGGACCAATTGCTTAAATACTAAGAAATTAACTTATCCAGTCCTTTAATAAAACTCAATGACAAAAAATACTCAAACGCTTGTTAAAATGTAATCGATGCAAAAAAAGCTTCACAATATTGTTATTTCGCAAACACACGAAAAGAGAATATTAGTTTACTTACAATTTCCGGCACTGAACGTCTGTAAATGTGACAACAATAGAAATCTTTTTACGGCTCAAAATGTGCCTTTTTGTTTTTTTACCTTCATTACTGTATTTCCTTCTCTCATTTAAATCCGTCCAAAGGTTGAAGATAACTTAGATCAACCGTGTTATAGATTAGCTTAAAGTTCACACATCTTTCATGGAGTACTGTGTTAAATGTTACAACAAAATACCTTGTGACATATTAGAACTAAATGTAAGAAAATTTAAAACTTATGTTAAAAGCACACCTTTGTAAACAAGCATATTACAAATTAGAAGATTACATTAGGGATAAGAATGCTAGGAAACATGCTTGTCCTGCTCCATAGGACAATCAAGGATGTAGACATAATCAAACTGGTTGACTAACTTTATAGATAAACTGTTTCTTTTTTGTGTTTTTATTTTTCTGTTAACTCACACACTGTTTAATTAATGGTTCCAATATTTGAAAATTTGTGAGTACCCATGTACCTACATTTATTTATGAAATAAATAAGTTTACCTCTGCTGGTAATACCTTGTTCCTATAAGTAGTATGTATGCTCTAGGTGCATCGTCTTCACATAATATTAAATTAATCTTTGTATTCTAATATTGTAAAACATTTATTTGAAAATAGTAACTATGGAGTTTCTGGTCCGTTCTTCACTCTCACTCAGTCACTTTATTATTTTTATATTAGGTATTATTTTAACTATAAATGATGATGTTTCAAAGTGTCGTTTAATGGCCTAATTGAAATAAACGTTTTGACTTTGACTTTGGTTGTCATTAAAAGAAAATATTTAGCCCATTGTGATATCCTATGTAATATTTTCTCCACCTATCTTTTCTGTAACTTATATGGTGCTCATTATAAAACGTATGTATTCTATTTTATTCTATTCTAAAGACATTTTTCTTTTTCTCCAGGTTCAGAAGGCGGCTCAGAACAGACCCGTCCACTGAAGTCCTCGTCCCAAGAGCCATCGGAGCCAAGCACACCAGCTTTCGACCCAGCTGATGGCAGCCGACTGCCTCCGCCAGCAGAATTCCAATCCACAGACCATGTCATCACCATAGAGCCAGATACTCCAACAAAAACCTTGTACATCACTCAGGAAGAGGACTCGAATCTTCAGAAGCCGATTACCCCAACTCCTAGCGTTCATTCTCAGTCAGAACAGATCCTTTCAGCTTCTAGTTTAGAATCTCAGTATAAAACGATGACGTCAGAGCCTCCTACTGTTGTCATCACTCCAGATGCCAGTGAACCTGAACAGTCTCCTGCTAAGCCTTCGGTTAGTCAGCCAAGGTCAGCCAGGGTCAGTCCATCACCTTCCCCAAGTTACGGCAGAGGCAAAGGCAAGTCAAAAGCGACGGGCAGAGTCGTTTCTGGTTGGCTGTGAGCTGATTGTAGACCCTGTCTTGGATATAGATGCAGTTTTATTTGGGATTTGAGATTTTTTGAGAAATCTAGTCTTCTAGTGTTTGTATTCTTATTTCTGAATCGACGTATTAGTGAGATATGCTGTTGTCATAGCAATAACTAGTTTTTATCGATATTTTGTCATCGATTTAGGACGATCTAGGTCACGACTCCAGTTGACTGCCACATATCGTGTTCTACATATCTTAGCATACACAATTACTAAAATGTCTGAGATGAGGAGTTTTACTGAGAATTAATAAACTTTCAACAATTTTTGAAAGAGCGAAAAAACGTCTAATCTCAATCATTTATCAATAGTGCCTTGAGTAAGACCTATAAGAGCGGTTACGCACTACATCCGATCAGAACCCGTGAAAATACGGATCTAGAGTCTAACAAGCTCCGACCGACTTCGGATTTTGCTTACGCACTAATCCGATCTCTAATCCAAATCTAACCTATTCAGAGGCCATATTTGAATTTGTCTGATTTGAATCCGAGGTAATGCGAAAGCGTTCATACAAACAGTACTACGGCTACTTCGGTCCATCAATATTTCTTCCGAATTGGAGACTCATGGATGACGGAGAGAAATCGGATGACGGAAATCGGATCTAGTGCGCAAACAACTATACAAATGGTTCTATGACTTTGACTACTTCGGAAGGTTATTTCTCGGATTCGGATCGCATACAGTGCGTAACCGCTCTAACTGTGCCTTGATTCTTTCATAAGTTACAATCCGTGCTTAAGAAGTGTGAAAAAGTGCCTTCGTTCCGTATCTCGATAAAAGAGTTAGTGACCTAGAAATGTATGTATTTATACTTACCTTAAATAGTAATTACTATGGTCGTTGAATCCGTATTAGAAATTGCGAAAGTTTTTCAGTCTCCTTGTTACCTCTTCACTTCTAAACAGCTGAACGGATTTGAATGAAACTTGGCATACCGGTAGACCATGTCCTGGATACGCCCTAGGATACCTTTATTCCGGGGGCACACAGCCGGCGCCATTGCAGAAGCTAGTAAGGAATAGAAGTATCTCCAGAAAAATGATATGGAGCTGTTACCGGAAAATTGCATACTCCGTAAGATTGTAATAAACCTTTATCAGATTATAATTTCTCGACATATTATGAAAAAATCGTTTTGTATACAATAATCCCATCCAAATTAAGTAAAAAATATTAAGAAAAAATATTTCAGGCGATATTTTAAAATCAATTTTCCGGAGACCGAGCTATATTTTAGAATCACTCGATATTTTTTTTAGTTCTATACAAAAATTAGTAGATGAGAGGCCAGGTTTGTGACACTTATCAACGCAATCTAACATAATTTTCGTCTACTTTAGCTTTGCGTTTTTTATTAAGTAAATATCGGTAATTATACTGTTTTCTATGAGTCTTTCTGTTTGGTGGGTGTAGCCAGGAGTTGATTTAATTATGTGAAGTTAGTTTTAACGTTATAATAGTGTAAAACTAAACTGAGATCAAATAGCCTCTAGTCTGGCACCCAATTAGTTGAGGCCATTCATGATAATGTTATCTTATACTTAAATTAGTTCCAATCCATTGATACTATCAATTAAACTTCCACTGAAAGTACAGGAAATTGTTTTCAGTGAAGGTCATGCTTAAGAAATAGTAAATTTTTAACATGTGAGCCTAAGCTTGTCATTGCAGCCAAGGTGGAAGGCCCGATCAAAAGATGAGGTCATAATGGTGCAGAGAGACTGCAATTACAAATGCCCACGTGTCTCAAACGATGATTTTCAACACAATTACTCGAAAAACTAAATTCAATTTTGTTAACATAATGTTTCGTAAGGAATTATTTTGAGAATGGATTGAAGACTCTCTATTTCTCGATCCGTGTGCACCAATGGGGCTTACTGGCGCACTTTTCCGCACTAGTGCAAAACACATATCATAGCAGTGGGGTTGGAGACAGTTTTCGAGCAAATGTGTTGAAACAAACTGCTAAAACGTAGTAAATAGAAATTTTGTAACAAAACGCCTTAAAACGTATTAATGACTAGACATTATTGTAAAAATCACACAACAATGTAATAAGCACACAAAACCAATATCAAATGCCTTTAAATCCAGAATGTACTGTAGTTTGTTGACATAGTCTTAAGCGTATGTTTAATAAAGAAATAAAGAAAATAAAGCCTTTGGTTTACGTTTGCCTCTATTTTATTAAAAACACAACCTTACTTTGTAGCGCAGGACAACGTAAGCAATGAAAGATCAAATGAATTTAATTTTCTGCTTTTTATTTTCGTGACGGAATCTCAGTTTCTTTTTTGTGCGTCAATTCGGGTTGAATAAAGGTGTTTTCTTTCTTCTTTTGTTTCTTTTCTTTATCTCTTCACGTGGGTGTCGTAAGAGGCCACTAAGAGGACTCACCAGGGAATGGGCAGCAGCATTCTCCGTACATTGCAACAGCTACACTGCAATCGCGAACCCGCCTGCCAAGCGTGGCGATTATGGCAACCCCCCCCCCCCCCTTTGGGGGTGGCCTATGTCCAGCAGAGGACGTCTTTCGACTGGTATGCTGATGATGATGATTCACGAAGTGAGACGTGGCTGATTTTATTTACTTTGGGACCGGAGAATTAATTTCAAGAAAAGATTTTGTCGCCAACGTTGTGTAATCTATAGTTATCTACACTTAAAAAAATCGGCCAAGTGCGAGTCGGACGCTCACAGGAAGGGTTCCGCACCATAAACCTAAAAAAACACGTTTCTTGTATCCCTTTAGTTTTCTATTAAATTTATTTTTAATTATTTGTTGTTATAGCGGCAATAAAACCCTACCCTACGGAACCCTATTTCTCAAGACATTTCTAACAAGAAACTCATTGGTCTACATTTAGTTAGGTAACTATGTGCACCATCTCTCAGCCAAGCCAACCAATCATTGTAGATACGAGCCTAAGTAAGGCGCCCATTACACGGTAGGTTTTGCTGTCAAACACTACTACTGTCGTTTTAAAACAACGCTTAGAAAAATAAGTTCTATCTAAAAAGAAGTTCTGAAATATTTCTTTAGTATAATTCTGTATCTAAGTGTCTTGTCAACTTATTTTGAGATTTTTAAGATTCAGGCTAGATAAGCTTTTTGTGTGTAATCAAGAAGTAAATCCAGCTATGAAAGCCTGAAGCTAGAAGTAAATTAGACAACAAAATATGTTTCAGTATTACCACAGTCAAGGCTAGGATTGTCGAATAATCTATCGTCAAATGCAGTGAAAATCTGAATATTTGATTAGTCACAACTTAAATTAAGTGAATGGGTCTGTTGTTGTTTTATTTGTTTATATGAATCCCGTATATCAGCCAATAATATATCGTCGCCATATTTAAGTTTATGGTAATGTCGAATGAATTCCATCAATCACCATCAATCATGACTTTTGGAATTGATTGACGTTTGCATGAGCGTGTGACGCCTAACACAATCTTCATTCTTAAATTCCTTTTGAAGGAAACTTTTTACACTCCACTCGATTGAGGAATCTTGACAACGGAAAAAACCCTCAATGTATATACGATAATAACAAGCTAAAATATCACTTTGATTAATAGGGATTGAATCGAGGTTGAGTCGAGTGGACGAAATGACTTTGTATGACGGGAACACATTACCTATGTAGGTATTTACTTTATTACACGCGTCGAACAAACTAAATAGAGTTACAAAATGGAGCTGGGACATAAAGCGATATTTGGCGGTAGGAGATACTAATTTACTTACAAGGTTGCCGTAGTGAAATTGATACTAAAATAACTTGGTGGCACGTGGCTTTCTGTTTGTTATATTTGTTTATCTTCATGACAACGTCACCTTCCTTAAACGCCTACCTACCCATTCTATTCCTTTTGTCTCGATGGTACATAAAGATACGCTCAAAGACCGAAAACGGATGTTGTTGCATCACTAAGGGCTCAGAACGCATTGTGGCCGTTTTTAAAGTTCCGTAGTCAACAAGGAACCCTTATAGTTTCGCTATGTCCGTCTGTCTGACCGCGGTTTAGCTAAGAGACGCTTAGCACTAGAAAGTTGGAATTTGGTATGGGTAGGTATCCATATTAATCGCGCCGACAAAGTCATCATCTGCCTAGCCTTTTCCCAACTATATTGGGGTCGGCTTCCAGTCAAACCGAATTCCGCTGAATACCAGTATTTTACGTGGAGCGGCTACCTACCAGAACTCCACAACCCATTAACTGGGTAACACGGTGGTTCTTGGCAAGACTGGAGTCAGATTTACTGGCTTCTGACAATCAGTAATGACTGCCAAAGATCTACAAATGACAGCCGGGACCAACGACTTAACGTGCTTTCCGAGGCACGGAGGGAACTCGGTCTGTTAAGATGGTCACCCATCCACAGACCAACCTTGGCAAGTGTTGCTTAACCTTGATCGACCCGTGCAGCTATTCTTCTTTAGCCACGAGCTGATGAAATAAAATCATAAAAAAATTGAGGTTACGTGTATAGGTAGAGAGGGTAGGTAGGTACATCTATACGTAGGTAAAGTGGCGATAAATATTTTTTTATCATCTATCCTATGGTGTGGGAAGTCGTTACGTAGGTCTTTTTAAAATATTGAGGCTGTGCGAAAACCATTTATCCATCCAAGGATGAGTTTGCGAAATATTAGGCTTTAAAGTGCTAATTTTTGTAAGTCAAATGTCTGTTTTTTTCGCTCAATGAGCGTTTTCGGTCTTTGAGCGTAACACTTATAACATAACTATTTATATTCACTTCAACAAAAGTTTAATTCCACAATGTAACATATACCTAGTAGGTTTTACCTAGATACATTCCTTTGTGGCAGACTGGTATCTGCACTAGGAAACCCTATCCACAGATAATATAATTACACTGTTTGGGCCCAATACCCAGTTAACCACGTTTAGGTATTGCAGCTTTGAATGCCTTGTTCAGATCATCTAGGGTGCAGGTGAACGGACAATTGGGACACAACAGCAAATGGAACATAATCGGATCAGGAACACCACACTCGCACTGTGTGTTGGATGGGTCAATAATCCCCCATGTTCGCAAAGTTAGTTTGCAGCGGCCTACTACTGGGGTACGAAATCGATATAATTATAGTGCTTTCTATATAAGCCATCGCTATCTAACTACCTTATTCATAAAAAACTTTATAACCATTACATAGCAATAGTGATAAGCCGATGCTGTATTTTTTTTTTCTATAGAGAATTTGAATTTAGAATCTCTTAAACAGTATTTATTTTTTTGTTTTTTAACACTCTTTTATTAGCTTCACCTGTATGTTTGTATGTCTGTCTGTAACCGACCCTTTTGCCCTACTTTGAACGATCAGATTTAGTTCAAAATTTGCACACCTGTCAAGGATCGATGACAATGCAAAAATTCAATTAAAATATCCGATTATTTAGATTCGCCAGGATTAATTAATTAAAATGAAAATATATTCTAACAAAGCAAAACATTATCCATAAATACACACTTTTTTATTGTTCACAAAAATACAAATATTCTATTTAACTAACCTTTAACAAAAAATTAAAAATAAATAGTTTAAAAAAACAAATAAAACACGCTTTTATAGAAAAATCCAACTAAAAACAGAAAATAAAATTAAATAAATTTGATTAAGAATAGTGTAAAAAAGAAATGAATGTACATTGTAAAAAGCGTGGGTTGCATAGTGTCAATAGTTATAAACATTTTATTGACAGATAATGAGTAGAAGAATCATCACTTTGATAATATCTTAAAAAGCACTTTAAATGCACCCCACGCTTTTTAACAATAATGTACATTCATTTCTTTTTTACACTATTCTTAATCAAATTTATTTAATTTTATTTGCTTTTTTTAGTTGGATTTTTTTATTTTGTACAAGTAATATGCATAGAAAAAGAAATTACGAAAGGAACTAAATATGGCATAATGAAATATGCAGATATATATACCATGGTATAACATGACGACGCGTCGCCACGCCAACAATATAAGCTTTATAGACGTGATAAAAATACGATGGTCAGTTTCTGAATTACGAAGTTGAAGTTGAGTAAGAATAATTTATTAAACTCTACTTCAGTACCTATGAAGATGTATCAAATTTTGACATTAAATTAGTGTTAAACTCTCAATTCTTAAATCAAAAACCGGCCATCAAGAAACAAAATGTAAGGGTACTTTCGGTAGTGAAAAATAAATTATAAAATTAGATTTTTTTTTGTTGAAATATACTTAAATATTCCGATTTTGAGTCATACAAGCACAGTATTGTTTTATTATTTTAAAATTAAATGTCGATATTTTAAATCTTTATATCACGTACACTAAAACACGAGCCACCATGGTGTGACGTCTTAAAGGCAAAAACTATTATAGTCCAGTCATTTTAGTTTTTATCTGCGGAAAATTCCTAGTGAGCTGAATTTTTGTATACACCTTTATTACGGCATTGTAATGAAGATGTGAAAAATCGACATTGATATCGTGCCGGCTAAAAAAGTTATAAAGGGCAAAAGGTCACGAAAATCAGTTTTTCGCAAATATCTCGCGATCTATTGCTCAGAGGTCAATAAAGGTCATTATAAAAATTGTTTGTCATAAAATTGTCTACAAAAAATGTCCCTTGCATTTTTCTGTAGAATTAACCGTTTTCGGAGTAGAGACTAGAATGCACTCACATACGGTATTGTATACCAAGGCGTAGGTACACCCTATTGCTTTTTATTCATGTTTGTAAGTGTGTTGTTAATAAAATCTACTACATACACAGACATATAGCACTATTAATACTAGTATAGACAGGACAATTCGTGCCCGTGAATGCCTCAAACGACCTCCACTGGTATGCAGATGTTCCGTACTTCATTGTACCCTTATGCCTGCTACTTTTATACCTGCTACTGCCTGTCAGGCTGTATTTAGCTCAGTTAAAAATTATTTCTTGAGTGTTAAAGACGTTATTTTAGTAGTATTGCTCTTGAACAGTTTTCATAATGAGTGATACATGATTTATATGCAAAGAAGTGTTATCGGATGGTGATGTAGTAGAAGTTAGGCATGGTCTTCAGACATTAAAAAATGCTAGTATCGCTAGAGGTGATGGTAATATTGAATATTTAGATACTGTGACTTATGTAAATGTTCCTAGCAATTGTCGTAAAAATTATACGAACACTTTGAGTATAGCGGCTTTTAAACGACGCCAAGAAGAACCTAGTACATCAATATCTCCACGTAAGAAAAGAATCAGCTCTTTTGATTTCAAAAAATTATGTTTGTTTTGTGGAGAAGAAGCGAGTGAGGTAATTGAGAAAAAAAAAGAAAAAAAATACAGACGCGTTATTAGAGAAGTGAGTACTCTTACATTGAATTTATAAAAAACGCGCCCTGCATTCTACCTCGAAGGTGGTAAGGAAACGAGTGCATCGTTATAATATAGTCGCTTTCTCGGCGCTCTACTCCGAAAACGGTTAATTCTACAGAAAATGCAAGAGACATTTTTTGTAGACAATTTCACGACAAACAATTTTATAATGACCTTTATTGACCCCTGAGCAATAGATCGCGAGATATTTGCGAAAAACTGATTTTCGTGACCTTTTGACCTTTATAACTTTTTTAGCCGGCACGATATCAATGTCGATTTTTCACATCTTCATTACAATGCCGTAATAAAGGTGTATACAAAAATTCAGCTCACTAGGAATTTTTCCGCAGATTGGGGTTTAAAATAGCTAAAATGACTGGACTATTAGCTGTCCATCTGTCAGTTTAGTCTTTATGGATGAATGTTGAATGAATGCCGGACGACCACGAGTATGATGTCACCAAAATGGCAGACAGCGTTTTTGGCGGGAATAGAAAATTATATTTGAATGCAATTATTCTATGGCAATAAAGCGTGTTTATTTTGCCGAAATATATTTTTTCTGGCTTTTTTTATTAACTGTAATAAACAATTTGAAGTACTTTTTCAAACATAGTAGAATACCCTACAAAGTCAAGAAACTTACTTTACTTAGTAGGTATCTGACCTCCTCTCTCCTGAACAGAGTGAAAACCTAGTGATAACATAATATTAAATATCCTTGAAGTTACTATGTAAATTAAGCTCAACGTCACTTTAATGAAAAAGTTGTTAGGTAAGAAGCACTGGTTGTTTCCATGCAGATCCAGTGACGTATTTTTTGTCTACGAACTACTATGAACATGGAACTTTGAACAAACTGTGCAAGTAATGTGGATTATTACATATACCGATATATATATAAGTAACGTTTAGATATTGTAGCCGAAAAGTTCTGCCTACACATCATTAAAAACTCCACTTTAAAATACTAATTAGGATGTTAAGTTTGTAGATAACTACAGCGGGAGAATACAGGAAAAGTCAAAATTGTTAGAATAATATGCCAAAATTATTCAAAAAAATTGCGACTTTTCCTTTTTTGTGGTTAAATTACTTACAAAAAGCAGACCAAACCCGATGGGAAAATGAGGACAAGCTTTTAGTCATGATCTCAACCTCCCTTGCATCGCTTTACGAGTGAGGTCGATCCGTGCATGGGTGACCAACCATTTCATATCGAGACTCCTTCGTGCCTCAGAAAGCACGACACCGTCCCAGCTGTCATTTGAATATCATTGATCGTCGTTATGGGAGTCAGAAACCAAAAGTCGTTATGGGTAGTCAGAAACCAAAAAATCTGACACCAGTCTGGCGTAGGGGTATCGAATACGATACCTATAGAGGTACCTTGATAACTAGGTAATAACCTAGTTATCAAGTTACCTCTACTTAATGTAAAATACTGGTATTCGGCTGAATCCGGTTTGACTGGAAACCGACCCCAATAAGGTTGTGAAAAGGCTAGGCAGATGATGATGATCAAATAAAAGCTCATTACTGTGATTTTCATTTCAATCCCGCTAGCGAAGGCACCACACCCCACGCCTCAGGGGTTAACCAATCGGTGACGTTGCTCCAAGAAGAAATTCTTCCTTTGACAAGACACACCGCGACGTCTCTAAGTCTCGAATTAATTTGGCTGCTATCCTCTTTATACTCAAATAAGAGTTACTTTTCCAGGAAAAATAGTAATATTTGTGCAAATGTGTGTACCCTAGATAAGAACTTACTTTTCGTCGAAAAAGTTCGGGTAAGTGTGTGTACCCCAAATAAGAACTTGGGTTCTTCTCTGAGAAAAATGTTCATATTTTGGTTAGGTTAAAATGAGAAAACATATTTTTATGTACATATATGTCACCGAAAAATCGCAAACTCCGTAAGATTGTAAAACATAATGATTAGATTATAACCTATATATATAAATGAATCCCTATTTCCCTTGGTCACGGCATCACGCGTGAACGGCTGAACCAATTACGCTTATTCTTTTTTTGTTGTGTTTGTTAGTATCAGAAGGTTCTTATTTTAAAAAAATATATACATACTTTATTTTTAATTTTACGCGATCTTTTACAATCTTACTTGCCATTTTCCTGTGACATAATATAGTTTAGCGCCAAAGTAAAATACATAGTGGGCAGTAGACGTGTAATACGTACTTACTTATTTGGATAAATACTAGAGGAGCTAACATTTTTTTTAACACCTGATTAAAAAGAGGGGTGTAATAAGTTTGACTTGGGCACGCCACAATTTCGGCGGTAAGGCCCCTCTTTGAGGAGTGGCTGGAGAGGCGCCACGGTGTCCTCACCTTCCGCCTGACGCAGGTACTTACCGGACACGGCTGTTTCGGGAGGTACCTGTTTCGGATTAAGCGGGAGGACACGCCCGGGTGTCAGCACTGTGAGGATCGCCCGGAGGACACGGTGGAGCATACGGTGGAGGTCTGCTCTGCTTGGGCTGAGCACCGCGTGTCCTCGGCGAGGCGATCGCCGGCGGCAACCTCTCGCGTCCGGCCCTGTTTGAATCCATGGTCCGGAGCGAGGAGGCTTGGGAAGCGGTCACCTCCTTCTGCGAAGCAGTAATGCTAGCGAAGGAGGAGGCGGGCCGCGCGAGGGAAAGGCAAGGCCTTCGCCCCAACNCTTCCGCCTGACGCAGGTACTTACCGGACACGGCTGTTTCGGGAGGTACCTGTTTCGGATTAAGCGGGAGGACACGCCCGGGTGTCAGCACTGTGAGGATCGCCCGGAGGACACGGTGGAGCATACGGTGGAGGTCTGCTCTGCTTGGGCTGAGCACCGCGTGTCCTCGGCGAGGCGATCGCCGGCGGCAACCTCTCGCGTCCGGCCCTGTTTGAATCCATGGTCCGGAGCGAGGAGGCTTGGGAAGCGGTCACCTCCTTCTACGAAGCAGTAATGTTAGCGAAGGAGGAGGCGGGCCGCGCGAGGAAAAGGCAAGGCCTTCGTCCCAACCACCGCTACAGGAGAAGACCCCCCGGGCGTCGGGAGTCACAGTGCAATCCCCGGCCACCGTAGGTGCGGGCCTGTAATTAAATGACATGCATCAAATGACTTCCGCTCGGGGTGGAGCGGAAGGGCTTGTCAGACTCTTACTGACTAACCCATCCGTGTTCCTTCTAAAGCCCTTTGCGTTCCAGGGCCGCGGTGTCTCTTTCGAACAAAGTCTGCAACACTGACAGGCTCTGGCTCTAGCGGGCCCGTCTCCTATGCTGACAACTCTTTGAGGCGCGCGAGGAACACAACGCGTTATCGACCCGGGCCTGGTGGTGATCAGACAGCGAGCCATCCGCAGGCCCGCAACTACGGTGGCCGGGTGTATCTCACTACTTACAATAGGTTTACTAGCAATCTGAATGCCAATTATTCGCTTGTCAGTCGCAATCTGTCAAAAATGTATGAAAATTGAGGCTTTTTTGACAGATTACGACTGAGATGCAAATGCGAACGTTGCTTAATAACTTGTAGAATTTGCACTCTGATTACTAGTAAGTAATGCAAGATTAATGTTCGCAGCAAGGCTGTTCTTTCATATTAATAACTTTATTGTACACACTGCGAAATAATTTGGTATGCATGTACATACAATCTGTCGCGTACCTAGTGCATTATAACCAGGTGCTCCCTCACTTGGAGCATTTGCCTGTAATGTAATGTTACAAAGTCGAGCATTATATCAGTGAGGGAGGAAAACCGAAAATTATAGTGCGCAATCTGTAATGTGAACATTGGCGAAGGAAGAGAACCGAGCATTACAGTGCGCAACTTGATGATACAATGTGTAAAATCGAATCTGATACGTTACATTACAGGCGAATGCTCGTCAAGTCAGGGAGGCAGTACTGTAACGTAATGCTCAAAATCGAATTTGAAATGTTATATTACAGGCGAACGCTCTACGTCAGGGAGCACCTTTAGGTAAGTAGGTACGCGATAGAATATCATTATTAGTTGAGTATATACTACAACTATTAAGTGTCTGAATTTGGGCTTTCTGTCTGCGTACCTAGATATGGCTGATAGTAAATCGTAAGTTTCTAATTACCACTGTCCTCAACCCGTTAAGTTTACGATTTTTTTTTTGCAAAGCTAGCTATATTTCCAATGCAGGTTAATAAATAAAATAAATAACAATACAGTGATTATATTTTTATTGTCATAGGTATAACAATTTCGTACAAAACGTTTGCAAATATTCGCTTGTTGCCAAAACTTTATTTTACCTCACGAGCTCTGCTTAAACTTTGAAGAAAACCAGATGAATGTACTCGAACTCAAACATCAAAAAAGCAAACGGTTTTTTTTTCTTAAAGTAATTTTTCAATAAACAATAAGAAGAAAATTTCCTTATAATAAGATGAGTAATTTAGCTATTCAAATTGACTTTAATACAAATTCTTGAAACTTTAAAACTTGGACAGATAATAATAAGTTGGATTCAGTCCAAATCAGTTTTTGAAACTCTTTTTATAGTTTATATTATAGGGGAAGTGTTTTTCAATAATTTGCACACAAAGCAAAAAATCTCACTCATTAAAAAACCTTTAAATGGTTCATGTAAAGATAAAATAAACATACAAACAACACAAAATAATAATATCAGATCTTTATTCAAACTTAAAAACACAAAAAGAAGTAATTCTAATAAAATAACACAAAATAAAAAAACAAAACCAGCAACTATCCAAAACTAAAGTTCATAAAAAACGAACAAATCCGAACAGATAAGAAAAAAAACGAACTTATTTTAATGATATTATATTAATACAGAATCTCCTCTTTATTTAAATCGAAAAGAAAAATATTTTTCCCGAAAACAAAAATAATTAAATCTCTAAATCAGTATTTTTCAAGAAACAAAAGCACACCAAATCAATAAGGAATCGTATAACGTTGGCGACTACCGCGGTCTATCAGACATTCACATTAGTCATGAATTTGACGCTCTGAAACTACACACGAGCTCGCTACGGAAATATACGAGAAACTATTAATTGTGGTGGGCTTGCAATATAAGATAGTGGGAAAAGATATCGTATCAGCCATATCTTAAAAAAAAAAAACAAATATAAAATAATGTCAAAAAAATCATAGTGTTTACACATTAGTGTTTTTTTTTTAATATTAATATAATTAACATAAAAAATAGTAGAAAATGTCTACTCTGTTAAAAGTAAATACAAAAATAAATAACAAAATCAAGAAAGTCAAAGTAAAAAATTAAATGGACAAAAACTTAAATAAAAAAATTGTAAGCATACAAATACCAAGTGTATTTATTTTTATTATCATTTTTTTAAATTTTTATCATGGACGTCACAATAGCTTTACTTCATTCAACAAACCAAGCCTTAACCAAATGAACATATTATTTAAACTTATTGGAAGTAAACTCATTCAAATCAACAAAATCTTAGTATAGAAAAAAAAATACTTAACGGGAAAAAACCTCGTCATACCACTTTTTTGGTGTACGTGTCTCATGGAAACGATGAAAACGGAGATTTGATCAAATCCCTCAGATGACCCATTCACGGAAGAATCATTCTTTTTTAATTTTTTTTTGTTTTTTTTAACACATCTTTCGTGAATTGTCATCTTAGGGTTTTGATCAAATCTCTGTTTTCATCATTTCCCTGCTGCATCTATACTTTAAGATGATAAACAATCAGGCAACTTAAGTCGGTATCAGGGCAGGGTTCCAATTACCAGATATTTCATGAAGAATTTCCCTACATTTTCAACTGTAGATATTATAACTGGAGTAACGCTTTATCGTCGAACTATGACAACTGCCAAATCTCGACTGATTAACCATCCTATGGACATAAGAAGTTAACCAAGGCAGTTTTTAAAGCCAGCCCGTCTTCTGTTGCCTCTTGATGGTCTTAATCTCCTCCAGTTTCTTGGCTGGTCGGAGAGGCTCTGGTGAAGGAGGTGGAATCAGCTGCTCCGTGCTTGAGGTGGAAGTTAGTCGCTTTGGTGGCGATGGTGGCTCTTTGGCGGGCTGGCGAAATAAACATACAAGTTATTTCTGAAACACTGAGGTGTTAAGGCTGGTTGCACAGCTATACGAGAGTCCGGAGCGGACCGTGGAGATGCACGTGTAGCGCTAGAATATTGTATCACAGCTTCGCGGATGCTTCCGTACGGGACCCGCTCCGGGAAGAGCCCGTACACCGTCTCGTACTGAAGCCTCGTTTCAGGCACTGCGGGCGCTACCCTTCCGGGTCTCCCGTGTACGGGCGGCCCGTGTGGGTCTCCCAGACAGCTGTGAAATCAGCCTTAGACCGATTAATTAAGACAAAACGGAGATTTTTTCTGCTAATTCTGATTCTATGTAGATTTGCGCCCAGCATTTACTTTCACAGTCGAACAGAACATCCTAAGTTAACAAATTCGTCTACTCGATAGCGAAAAACACGCAATGAATACGATTACAATGTTGTGTGTGCGTTGTGTTTTTTTTATTAGGCTGCTATAGTTGGTTAAACAGTTGAATATAGTGACTGTTTGTAAGCTTGCTTATACCAAGAATTAATAGTAAATTTGCTTTGCAAACTTGGCTGACACATCGCTGTGTGTCTAGATTCTTTGTTTGTAGATTTTACATAAACAAGATCGAATCACAATGATAAATTTTATTAACAATAAAACGTTCTTTGATATAAAAACTATTTTCCATAGTAACAAAACTGTTAACTACTTACCTAAATAGTAGTAGGTAATATAATAACAAATATTTTAAATTAATTACAAAATATGTTTTTGCTGCGTGGGATTTCGCCTCACGGCATTCTTAAAAATACTAAACAAATAATGTTAAATGGAAATTAAACAGCAAAGGAAAACAAATCACAATACCTAAGGCGATAAACGGAAATTAGCTGCCTATTTGAGAATAAGACCACGTTTGTGAACGGGCGCCATTACCGCCGTCGATTGAGACTGGTCATCTCTCATGTGGCACTGGCTTATTTTAATCTTTTATTTTGAATTGTTTTATATATTTACTAGCTTTTGCCTGCGACTGCGTGCGCGCATATCCCATTTGACTGGCCTGTTGGTCGAGTAGTTAGTGACCCTGACTGCTAAACTGGAGGTCGTGGGTTCGATTCCCACCCAGGACAAATCGTTGTGTGATGAGCATGATCATTTGTTCTGTGTCTGGGTGTAATTTGTCTATAATATGTATGTATTTAGAAATATATAAGTATGTTTATCAGTTGTCTGGTTGCCATAGCACAGGCTCTGCCTAGTTTGGGATCGGATGACCGTGTGTGAGTTGTCCCAAGATATTATTATTATTATTATTTATTCCCGTTCCCGTAGGAATTTCGGGAAATCCTCTCTTAGTGCACACGGAGTGTAAGGAAGCTACGTGCCCAGCTTTCTACGACCAGTAGTGTCGGCTGTGCTTAATCTCAGTCAGCAACGGAACAATTTTATAATTCTGATGGACGATGTAACCAATTTTTTTTTTAAACATAACATTATTTAAAAGAGTGCCTATTTACTTTGTAGTTCCTATGGCAAAGCAAACTTGACAACAAAATTTTGAAAAAAAATCTGATAGCCTCTCACAACTTGGTTTTCCATGACTATTGAAAACAAAATTAGTGTTACTCCATGAGCCCTAAAAATAGCACCCTACATGTTGGGGCAGGCAGACTTTATTTTTAAACGACCTCAAAAAAGTAGGAGGTTCTCAATTCGGTTGTGTGTGTATTTTTTGTTTGTGTGTTACCTCATAACTCATTCATTTATGAACTGAATTGAAAAAAAAATATGAGAAAGGATTATATACTTTCCGATTGGTCCCATATAAATTTCATCAAAATCGATTCAGTTCTTGGTTTTTAAATCAAAATAGCTAGAAAACGTTGTCATCCAAATCAACGAAATTTTGTATTTGCTTTATTGTGACTTTCTAGTGGTCTTGTTAGGTGTCGGGGTACCACCAAAAAGTGAAAAATATTTTTGTTTTTGCAAAAAAATACAACTGACTTCAAAATAATAAAAAGTACTACAAAGTATAAAATTACTTAAAATTCGGAAGTCGGCGTTAAAATACGAAGAAACAACCAAAAACACCGACTTCCGAAATTAAAGTTATTTTATTTTTTGTAGTGTGTATTGTTTTTTATTTGGAAGATGGTTGTATTTTTTTTTCACGAAATTTTACATTTAAATGATAAATGAATACTGCAGCTTATACTGATATTTATTTTGTAACTAGGTTTAAAATAACACGTCAATTTTTTTCTTGGTAATTTAAAAACTTAATGAGGACTGTTTTTGAAATGTCTAAATCCAGAAAAACCAACCAAGTGCGAGTCGGACTCTCATGAAAGGTACGGAACCTTTCATGAGAGTCCGACCATAAACCAAAAAATACACGTTTCTTGTATGGAAGCTCCCTTTATTTTTTAATTTAATTTTTAATATTTGTTGTTATAGCGGCAAAATACACACTGAAAATTACAACTGCCTACCTATTACGGTTTTAGCCTTAGTTTTAGTTTAGATACAGCCCGCTGACAGACAACAGACAGACGGACAGCGGAGGCTTAGTAAGAGAGTTCCGTTGGTTACCATTCGGGTACGAAACCCTAAAAATGATGTCTGGAAGTTACTAACAGCCAATTTAATGGCAATGTAGCAAGAAACTATGTTAATTTTAATTAATGCTCTGAACCAAAATAGGTTGGTGTGTACTTCAGAGCCAAATTAAAAACATCGTGCTGTGAATTTTCATTAGAACAGCGATAAATAACTTAAGTTGAAGAAGACTCAGATATATGGACACAGCTGCGTCAACGTGTAATTACTTAAAACCGCAGTATGATAAGATATTAGCTATTTTATTTCAAGTTCTCATCGAAATATTGAATAGTTGTAGATGTATTTTGAGGTGAATGGCGGTCCCTTTTAACTTTATGTCATAATAACTACGTTTTTACAAGCTTTTATTTAACTTTCACTGTTCGTATGTTATGGTATGTTTGTAAGTTGTCCGTCAAAATTTGCAAACCATATTTCGAGCATTTGTTGGTATCCGATTGAGCTGAAATTTTGTAAACACCTTTAGTTCTGGTGACAATACAATGTGTATAGTCAATATTCTAATAATTTCAATATCGGCGCCGTTTCAAGATGGCGGATTATCAAATGAAAGGTTTTGAAGAGTAGAAAACAATTAAGTTGGAAACATTACACATAAATTCACTATGGACGCTAAATAAAAAATGGTTTAAAAAACAAAGTAAATTTTTTTTCATTCATTTCCGATGAATTTATGTTTTTTTCAGCTCACTTTAATTTACGACCAAACCATTTTGGCAAAATAGCGAGCGAAGAGACCTCACAAATGGCACCCATTCTCCCCGCACCTCCTCCCTAACACCATGGCTGAGAGATAAGTAAATTGGTCCTTATAATACAGTTACCACTCTGGCCCTATAATGGTCACTAGTTTACTTACCAGGGAATACATATTTCATCATTATAAAACCTATATGTCAATAAAACGGAGTGATAGATGCTGCACGCCTGGCAAAAGCGTAGACGAAGAGGTCACTGTTGAACAGAATCTTTTCCACATATTTTGTTGGCTGATGTGACTACTGATTTTTGGACTGACCTGATACAAAAAGCTACTCAGTCCACCATGGCCCAGTACCCAGTACTAGTACTCGCATCGTGTCTAACTTCTACATCGCTGAGAGAACAGTCCTCGGAAAAGCCGACGACCCACCGAACATCTGTCCATGGTCCTCGTCTGCACAACCAGGAACACTCTGACAAATGTCCCACTACGAAGATTATCTACAGAGGTATGTGGAACAGGGTGTAAAGTTCTGCAAACCTCCATAGAAAAGGGAGGATCCTCCGACCAGACAGTTGTGTCTGTGTTTGATGGGCAACTGCCCGATGGTCGATATTTGAACAGTTGTATATGTAATTATGTTCAATTGCGATGCAGGATTTGTGTGAACTCAGGCCTTAAGTTCGTATTTGACGTCATAGATACCGCTACAAGTACTTACAGTGTCCGTAGCAGAAGTGGAAGGCTGAGGAGACGCAACCTTTGGAGGTGGTGGGGCAACCTTAGGGGGTGACGGAGGCTTGGCGGCTTCAGGGGGTGACGGAACGTGACCTGGAGGAGTGCTAGGTGTCACCTCCATTGTTGGCGCTGGTGGGGCCTGTGGGAAGAAAGTAAAGAATTTTGTTGGCATCCGGAATGTGAAATGTATGCTGTCAACGGGAAACATGCACACAAGACTGGTAGACTGATTGAATGCCACGTTCAATGACAATACTTATTCTTTGGGCAAATAATTTCAAAATTGTGCTTTTAGCCCAAGATCAATCGATCAGTGGCCTTAGTGGGAGTTTTTACATACGCGATCGCGTTTATGTTCAGCTTCACTACTGTCAATTTGTATAAAAACTGGCCAAGTGCAAGTTGGACTTGCACACGAAGAGTTCCGTACCATAAGCCGAAAAAATCATGTTTCTTGTATGAGGGGCCCCCTCTTCAAATATTATTCTTTCTTTCTTTCTTTCTTTCTTTCTTTCTTTCTTTCTTTCTTTCTTTCTTTCTTTCTTTCTTATTTTTATTTTTATTTTATTTTTATTATTTTTTGTAATAGCAGCAACAGAAATCTGTGCAAATCTCAATTGTCTAGCTATCACGGTTCGTGAGATACAGCTTGGTGACAGACGGACGGAAATACGGACAGCGGAGTCTTAGTAATAGGGTCCCGTTTTACCCTTATGGACCCGTACGGAACCCTAAAAAGCAGTTTTCCATCAATATCTCTATATAAATCCTTTGCCACGCCAGGCCACAAAACTTGGATTACAATCACATCTAATATTACCTTAGCCTTAACAGGCGGTGGTGGAGGAGGTATAGCTCCATCTGCAGGCTTTATTTCAGGAGCCACTGGTCTGGCCACTGCAATGACTTCAGCTGACTTCGCTTCTGAATCTTCAGGTTTTTCTGGTGCCTGTGTCAAACAAATGCTTATGTTGTAGATAAGATACCGTTTGTATGATATAGTTAGTTATTATCAGTTATTTTCAATAGTTTTAATAAATTGTGTTTTGAATTCAATTAAATTTTAATTATTTTAACTTACTTGCTTGGTTTCATTTATTTTCAAATCGAATGTAACCTACAATAATGTTAATTTAAATGTAAGTGCTTTCCGAGGCACGGAGGAGTCTAGATATCTTAAGATGGTCATCCATCCACGAACCATACTCAGCAAGCGTTGCTTAACCTTGAAGATCGATCCGTGCGGTTATTATTTAGCCGATGATCTCCTCCCACAGTTTTTTTATTTTTCCATCATGTTTAATATATTTTTGGGGGTCTTTCTTGAAATTAACATAATATTTACTCTTACCGGTTCTTCTTTTGACGGCGAGGGAGATCCGGGTGGCTTCCTCTTGATGACCTTGGGTGGTGATGATTCCCCTGGCACGCGCTTCGCCTTCAGAGGACTTGGATCTGTATAAAACATTTATCTGTATTGTCGGTGGGTATTGTGTGAGTGGGTGCAATTAAAAATAAGTTTGTAGCTATATAGAGGATAGAGGGTGTGCAGAACAGTGAGTTAAGTCCCACATACCTCCGTTGAAATGGGAGGATCCTCCAACCAGACGGTTTTTGTGTCTGGTGGGCAACTGCCCGATTGTTGATATTCGGACTGTTTTATATGTTCAAATCGCACGGAGAACTTTGCTTGCGCGATGCAGGATTTCGTTGGTAGTTCGTCGCTAGGATAGATGGCGTTGCGGTTCTTTTTGTGCCTAACTTTTCCCAACTATTTTTATTTATAGATGGGAAATCATCAAATGACTACTTCCGCTCTCCCCGGCGTAGGTGGCAGATGGAACACCGGGGTGGTTTTAGTCAGTAAGAGTCTGACAGACCCCTCCACCCGCCCCAGGGTGGAGGATTTCCCCCCAACATCAAAAAAAAAAAAAGAAGGTCAACCTGTGTGCCACCATTTCTTCTCAGATCAGATGCACAAAACGGGAAAGTATTATTACAAAAGTTTTAAGTTATTATTCGTACTTGTCCGAGTTTAATCAATAGTTTGGAAGATCATTGAATTCTATCCATCTATCTATCCAATAAAACAAAGTTTAATTACAAACATCATAACACAATTTGTAGTGTCGACCATCTAGTTGGCAATAACCATTAATCTTATATAGACAGGCGACGCCAGAGACAACAACTAGTTACACAGTAATTAACAATTGACAATATAGTAGGGAAACGAATTATTATCACAATGATCGATTAGGTATTGTCAACAGCGAAAGACGATTAATATTTCGGAATTTTGTAGCCAATTTTGATGTTATCTTTATTTTGGAATCTTTCTGTTTATCTTTAGATTCCAATAATTGCTAGTTTACACAGTGCGAGCTAGCGTGCGAGTCAGCCTGCCGAGTAGCTGCAGTGCAGTAACTCGCATCGTTTGGACGTATCTTAGGAGTTACTGGCACGTGCGAGTTGGATAGTAGCTCGCATCCACTTTACTTAGTAGGTCGGACATCACTCGCATTGTTCGGACGCGTTCGGCAGTACCTCGCCAGTGTCAGTCAGGCAGTTACGAGTGGGTCCTGTATTTTTTGTGCGCTGCGACTCGCAAGAGACTGGGCAGCTACTACCACCGTGTAGACAGTTAAGGCGAGCGAAGCTACTGGCATACGAGTAGACGATCCGAGTAAATGTCTACTGTCTATTCACCAGCTCGCACTGTGTAAACTAGCCATTAGTTTGACGAATTCACTTAAGCATTGGATCAGATAATATTAAATGTTACCTTATAGTTACAGCATATTTTATAAGACTAACTTTTCCTGTGACTTCGCTACCGTAGCTTTTGCCACAGAAACTGTATTTTTCCGGAATGAAAAGTAAACTATGACACTCAATATGTTGCTGCTCTTTCTATCTAGGAATTCAATAAAGGGGTTCGAACTTTTTTCTGTGGGAGCTTGGCATAGAACCCCGCCGCCATTTTGTTTTTGTTTTTCAAAGTTGTGGCGTACGATCTAACATGCATATATGAGTAGAGGACACTTAAAAAATGTTAGCAACATGGTGCCCTAAAGTTTCACGTTGCCCAGATATTTGAAGGTAAAGTCGCCATTTAAGAACAGTGAAACCCTTAAAAAGGAACTTATACCTCGCTTATACAGTAGATTGTATTATAATGATAGTTCTCGGCTTGATTTAACCATTTATATTAATCAAACACTATTATTTTGCGAAGTTCTTAATAAAGTGATTTTCACGTGTTCTTATTTTTACTTTTTTCCAATAAATGATTAAATCAAGCTAGGAACTACTATTTGCATTTAATCTAATGCATACAAGCACATAATTGATTCATTTTTATTGATTGTCACATGATGACTACCTTGAAATATCTCGGCATTGTGACACTTTAGGGCGCCATGTGATAACACTTTTTGTTTGTTGAAGTGTCTTCTACCTATATTTACATGCTAGGTCATTCGCCGCAACTTTGAAAAAAAAAAAAACAAATTGGCGGCTATGCCACAAAGGTTCTATCCCCTTTGCCATGCTTTTCCCAACAATGTTCGGGTCGGCTTCCAGTCTAACCGGATGCAGCTGAATAGTCATCATCATCAACCGAATGATGTCCACTGCTGGACATAGGCCTCCCCCAAAGGTTTGCCATAATTGCCACGCTTGGCAGGCGGGTTGGCGATCGTAGTGTAGCTGTTGCAATGTACAGAGAATGCTGCTGCCCATTCTCTGGTGAGTCCCTTAGTCGCCTCTTACGACATCCACGGGAAGTGATGGGATGGTGCTATTCTTTTAAGTCCGACAGAACAGGTAAATAATTCAAGAGATTACCTTATAAAAACATACACAAACAATCATTTAAATAGGTAATACTAACTTCTGAACGCGAATTCGTACGCGCATATCCCATTTCCAATTTCATATCAAATTTCGGGACGAATAATACACCTAAACCTCCTGAATAACCCCATCCATTGGTGAAAACCGCATGGAAATCCGTTCAGTAGTTTTTGAGTTTATCGCGAAAAGACAAACAGACGCGGCGGGGGACTTTTTTATAATATGTCGTGATTGATTAGTTAAAACTTTTCAATTTATTCTGTCAACAGCTCACCGTGTAAACTTAGGTACTTAGACTGAGCGTGAAGTGAACCGTCATTCCATCTCGTTGGTATGGATTCACAGCTCACTTTATGTTCACTTCACCAAAACTTACACGGCTGCTGAACGTTTCTTTCGATGTGTCATATTACGCCAGACTAGGTAAATACTGATTAATTACTACAGTCATTTGTTAATCTAATGACTCAGAAAGATTATATTACTCATTCTGCAGAAAGAGCCCCTAAAAGGCCTTTTAAGACGCCCACACGATAAGATACTTGTATCATGGCATTTTGCCAAAACAAAAAAACATTTCAGTTGAGAACGGAAAACATACTTAGTCGTGAATATGCGTTTCATTGCCACGTCTAGGACATCGTTAATCAAATGAAATATAAATGGCAAAGATTAGATTAACACACTGTTTTTCTGTGTCTGTTTTGTTTGAACTTAAAATATCGCAAATGGATGTTTTGTTTATAGTAAACTGAAAATTAAGAAAGCAGTCATAACTGCAACAGTCATACATAACTTATTTCTTTATTTTCAGCTATGTTTAACTGCCTTTACAGTACCCGTGCTACTCGGGGACCCTTTAAAATATACCATTTATTTATATCAACTAGTGGTCGCGGCGAACTTCGTACCGCCTCAGAATCCATTGGCAAAAATTGATTCTTAACATTGATTGATAAATGGTGTTTTGTTTTTGTCATGTATCAGAAATGGTGTTGTATTCGAAAATAATTTTTGTACCTACATGTTTTTTTTTTCTTTAATTTCTCCAATGTTATAATAGTTTAAAAAAAAGCAAAGACAAAACCAACAAACCTCTCAACAAAGATCTTTATCTTCAAAATCGGTCCAGCTTTTCTGTATTTCGTTTTATAAATCGACACGATTGGCGCAGTGGTTGAGCGATTAACTGCTGCGGGGCTTGTCGCGGGTTCGATTCCCGCACGGAACAAATATTTGTATGTTGTTGCGGGTCTGGCTGTTTGTGTATGTGAATTTGAATGTTTGTAAACGCACCCACGATACAGGAGAAATTCCTAGTGTGGGGCAACGTTATTTTAAAAAAAAAAAAAAATGGTGTAACTGTCACCGGAAAATTGCAGACTCTGTAAGATTGTATTAAATCTTTATTAGATTATAATTTCTCGAAATATCATGAAAAAGAAACAAGAATCCATCCAAATTCAATAGTTTCCAATATATCCGTGTCTTATTAAGAAAAAACAGTTTACAATTTCACACCATATTTTATATTCTTACGGCGTTTGAAATTTTCCGGTGACAGAACTAACCCGACTTTGTTTTATAGGTTAAGAGGAAGATCACGTCAAGGCTTATAAAGGAAACAATAACCAGAAATCCAAATTAACATGAGCCATCCTATTGTTCTACGGCAAATATAGTGCCGCATATGGTTTTAGTTCGTAAAACTGATATGATCAAACTAAATAACCCTTTGAAACTAGACAAAGACAAGAAATAATAGAACACAGATGGAGAAGGTTGTATCTATCGGACTTAAACGAGCAAACTTCTTTAGTCAAAGTTGCTACTATAGGGAACGTATAAAAAGGTGGCAGCACAAATTAAATGTTATTTTTCACTTCTTTAATCTGATTATTTTTTTAGCGTGAAGTGTCAATGATTCGCATTTGCGCCACCAGGTGGCAGAGCCTTCGTCACACGTTCCCTATAGCTAAACTTAAACATAAGAACTGGCCAGAAATCTGTTCTAATCAAGCCAAATAAAATATTCATAAGTTCATAATGGTATCCATTATCATCTGGCTCGCCCAGTTGGGGTCGGCTTCCCGTCTTACCGGATGCATTTAATTGTAGATTATGCACCGAGGCGATAAAGCAGTGTCTTATGTCAAGGGCGTCAAAGTGAATGCCGAACGCAATGAAGGATTCAAGAGTTTAACTCACGAGCGAAGTAAAGGATACAAGAATCCTGAATGCAGCGAGGAATTTAAGCAAGCCCTTAGGCAAAGATACACCCCCCGCCCCTTTTATCCCTGAGGAACATATTCTACTTTTCACACCTACTGCGAGAAAATTGTGCACAAGCCATGAAGAGAGGTGGCTGATCACCACGAGCGACGCGCGTCGGCCTCCACTGCCAGGAGCAGGTCGTGCGTCTGCAACTGTGCCCCCGACATTGCTGGGCATTATAACCGCCGGGCAATAATGTGGTTTGAGTTTGGTACCTAGCTAACCTAACTTAGCATAGGAGACCAACGGGCGCCGCTCGCAGACTGTAAAGACGTACTTTAGGGTAAAAATATATGCTATGCAAACCTGCATAGCATATATTTTGACGTTTTCGTGCAGGTGGTGTGAAAACACTATTTGAAGACATGTTTTGAATAAAACGAGTGCCCTTCTAATTTTCATAGTCTAAAACAAAATTTCTGGGCAATACGATACACCTTGCTAAACTGGTTATGATGCGAATGAAGTTCAGACTAAAATAACAAGATACATTGTAACATTACTAACCTGGTTGCGGTGAAGTAGTTCTTTCTCCAGTAGGACTGGTGGTTGTCGGCACTGGACTGGCCACCCTTGATGCTCCGGGTACCGGCGACGGGCCCTTGGGCGGAGTCTGGACAAAGATAACGTCATTATAAAAATACTTGAAGATTATTTATCGATTTATGAGAAAACTAAATTATACATTCGAAGATTGCCTGTAAGAGCTACTGAGTGCGATAAGACCGCCCATTTGTCACTTGTTTTTATTAATGTTTGTCCTGCCTGTGCTTATTATACGGTTTACTACAGTTTACTTACTAGTATATTGAGTATAAAGAATGTAGTAAACAACATATTTTCCTTCAGTATTGTAGGCTTGGTACCACCCAAAAAGTTTGTTCATAATGATGAGGACAATGACCTCATAAAGGATTAGGGTAAGTAAAAATAAAAGTTGATTTGGTTAAGGGCTACGGCGTAGGCTTTCGTAGCGGTGTGGGTAAGCTTCGTAGACCCTCGTAGCGGCGTAGCTCATACAGGTATAAGAAAGTTTTATTAGTAATGCTGTCGACGTATGTATTGGTTATTGATTCATTTTCTCATTAAAATAGGTTTTTACAAAAAACAGTGTAATTCTTGACTACCAATATCTTGACTATCAAATTGAACTGTATTATATTGTATGTAGCTATCACAGAGATCTGTATTCTTTTACATACAAAATTGGAGAGGAAATTAAATTAAATGCAACTAAATTGAATTATATTATGTTAAGCTATCACAGAGATCTGTGAACTCCTATCACACTCCTTCACTTCTATTATTCTTTTGTAAATACGTGGACATGTTTGTGATTTTAAGCATGTAACTGTTTTTTGTCCCCAATAAATAAAATAAAATATGCTTACTAATAACATACTTAACATCCTGAAGAAACTGAAAACCTTTTCCAAAAGGTTATCTTTAATTTAACAATTAATAAATATGTAGCTGACTAAATAAATTACCTCGTAATTTTAGTATCCATGACAAAATAATATTCGAAAAGTCAGATAGCTTTCATCAAAACCAGGAAACTCTATTCTTTGTTTTTCATGAATTAAAAAATAAATAAGAGAAGTGTGAACTTCAATCCACGCAAGTTTCTAGTGCGGTACATTTCAAATTATGTCTGCATACTACTTGTTAACTACACTAAACAGAAAGTGTCACAGACAAACTAATTACTGCATACGACTTTTATTCTAAAACGCGTTCACAATGAAAATGTCAGACACGGGAATTTACAAAAGGATTATTAAAGTTATTTTTATAGTTCAATTATAGAACTAAAGGAACGCTCGTTTCAACGAAGGAAATATATTTTTATTTGATGCTTTCAAACTGTCTTTTCTTCTTTTCCCTCGCGTTTCCTTTGTATAAGCATAATTTCGTATATATACATATAAGTTCGTATGTGTAAAAAACAATTCAAACAGAGAGACCGAATGCGAATGGTTTATACCAAGCAACCCAAAGTTAGTATAATCAAATATCATTTACATCAGTCCAATACTATAAAGCCTCTATCTCTCTCTGTGAGGGAGAATGTATTGAATTAATGTGAGGGACAGATGAACCCACATCTCATGGACAGATCTAACAACCATTTTCATATAGTTTAGTTTTATAAGAGTATCTTCAACAATCTTATTAATACAGGATACTCATAAAAAAGAGTTAGAAAGTAAACCGTACCGTACGTCTAGCGGACTCTCACTCAACCCAGGTACCATCTCACTAAAGAGTAAACTATTCTTTTCAGTGCAGCAGGTAGTGACGTGACAGGAGTGGGTGCAAGTTTAGGAGACACTGGTCTGCTGCTTATAGTAGTCACCTTCTACTCCATCAATAGATGTTCTCACCTTAGCAGGGCCTGGTGACATGACAAGAGTGGGCCCAGGTTTGGAAGACACCGCTCTGCTGTGAGCGTCCCGTCCACTGCTGATAGTAGTCACCTTCAACTCCTTCTACTCTATCAATAGATGTGGTTACTTTAGCAGCGCCTGGCGTCGGGCATGCAACAGGCACTGGTAACATAGCAAGTTTGGGAGACACTGGTCTGCTCATCTGCTGCGAGTGTCCGTTGCTGAAAGAGAGTCTACTACTTCTACTATAGCAGAAAATGTGGTTACCTTAGTAGGGCCTGGCGTCGGTGAAACCGCAGGCACTGGTGACGTGGCAGGAGTGGGCGCAGGTTTGGGAGACACCGGTCTGCTGCGAGCGTCCGCTGCTGATAGTAAGGCACCTGCTGCTATGCCTGCTACTCCTTCTTCTCCTAAATTAGAAAAAGTGACTGTTGTTTAGCTATTGGAAACCATTACTGATCTAGTTCTTTAAATGATGTCCTTTAAGTTAATTCAGAATCTCGATGTAAAATAACTTAAAGGGCAATTTCGACGACACATGCGCATGTTTTGTGTAATGACAGGATCAGAATTTCGTTTTTAGGTTTACCAATATTGAGTATTACTTCGAAAAAAAACGAAAGTAGTTGTGAAACAAAATAAGTTCTTCTAAAAACATCTGTTCTGCTTACCAACAACAGATAATATTATATTTGACAAGTTTTCGCATACAATATACAGGATGTTCCAGAACTGCGTGGTCACATTTAAGAGTATTGTTCTGAATCTGCTTTACCGTAAACAAACAATAGCAAAATAAAAAAATAACTTTTTTCAAAAAACCCGACCGCATACAACAAAAAATAATTTTTCATGGACTCTGATGCAGTTCAATCATAAATTCGATGCCACCAACTGCATCAGACTGCTTGAAAAGTGTTTTTTTTACGTTTTAGTCGTTTCTTGTGGTCGGGTTTTTGAAGAAAGTATTTTTTTTTATCTTGAAATTCTTTCTTTTCTGTATAGCAGATACAGAACAACAACCTTTAATATGACCACGCATTTCTGGAACACCCTGTAGAAGCCTCTAACCACATAGTCAGCTAAAAGGTATACTTTAATTTTTAATGGTGTCAAAAAAAAAGCACCATCCCATCAGTTCCCGTGGGTGCCGTAAGAGGCGACGAAGGGACTCACCAGAGAATGGGCAGCAGCATTCTCTGTACATTGCAATAGCTACACTGCGATCGCCAACCCGCCTGCCAAGCGTAGCGATTATGACAAACCTCCCTTTTGGGGAAGGCTTATATCCAGCAGTGGACATCATTCAGCTGATGTTGATGATACTTTAATTACCTGGTGGTTTCCAAGGAGACTTTGGTGGAGATGTAGGCGGATCCGGTTCAGTTTCTGCAACCTCCGTGGATATATCCTTGATCAGCTCCAACAGAGTGTGTCCCGGGCTGATCGGCATTTCAATTGGGGTGCCCGCTCTTGAACCTTCCGACGTAGTTATAATTAGTTTTGACGGTAAGTTAAGCTTATCAATTTCTGGATAGGTTTTTCTCATGCTTCATGATATGTTATAAATACATATATCCAGGAATTGAATAGACCAGGTTGGTCCCTGGGACTATTTAATTCCTGGATATATTTAAAGAAAGGACGTAGGGTCCTGGTCCCTGGTCTATAAAGGAATCCACTTGTATAGCTCCGACTTCCTCCCACACCGAAATCATGAGGGTTTTATGACGTCATAAACGACGTCATTGGAGTAAAAAGTTTGGAGTTGAAAGAAAAGTTAAAAGGGAACCGCTTTTCTTGGTATGGTCATGTGAAGGGGAGGGATGAAATGTACGTAACTAAAAGAGTTATGAATATAAATGTGGATGGATGGACAGGGAGAGGGAGGCCAAAGAAAAGATGGATGGATTGTGTTAGGAGTGATATGCAAGAAAAGGAAGTTAGTGATAGCGTGACGGTTGACAGGACAGAATGGAAGAAAAAACGACTTGCGCCGACCCCAAGTAACATGGGATAAGGGCAGGAAGATGATGATGAAACGACGTCATTGAAGATTTAAAGAAGATACCTCTGGTAAGTGATATGCGTTCGCAAATCAGTTTCCAGAATATTAACAAATATGTGTGTGTCGGTGATGGTTCGTCTCTTTGGCATCAGCCATAATATTGGAACTACAGTGGACGTACTACGGGAAGTGGCTATCGCGCAAAAGAAAAACGGTTTTCTTTTAAATCAAATTATTATTCACATTCAAAGCAACAATATTCTCACACAGTAGGTACACAGCACAAGTATATGGAACGTGAGACCGTTTCTAAGACGTGTTTACGGCTCGATCGCCACTAGTAAACTGAACTCAGCCTCTGTGGAGAACAACGTTCTAGACTTCGTCGAACGCCACTGGATGGCGTTGGCGTCCTGATTGTTCCATCGACTGACGTATTTCCTACAAATATGTTTTTTTTTTCATTTAATTGCAAACCACCAAAACCAACAGTCTGAGATATGTAGGGATTGAATTATGACTATGCTCATTCTCTTTTAAATAATTTGATACTGATCATCAACCGTAGCGTACGATTAACGGGGCGCTGACGCACCATGAAAGATACTTTGATTCTCAGAAATAAAACACCTAAATATTGCTAATGGAAGTGCAAGTTACAAAAGAATAAAAATAATAAACACAACTTAACAAACTGCTTTAAAAGATCCATTTAGAACACTTAACTGAAGTATTTCTTAAGACAAAAGAGTATTTTAATAAAACTTTTTATGAGTAACACAACCTCGGAATTGAAAGGGTACAAGTTAATTTTAGTCAGTGCCAAATGAATATACTTGGCAGCCGCACTGGACTTCGTGGCACCATTTTCCAAAGCTTTTGCGTTTTTATTTCTTTAATTTGTGACAGCTTCTTCAGTTTCTACTCTTCTTTAAGTCGTAGTTCTGATATTCATGATTAACGTGACCGAATATTTGAATTAAACTTTCATCACAATTTCTGCGCGGCCTACATGTACCTATATTTAATTTAAAGGGATTCAGCCAAACAAAAAAATTAAGCAAAAAAATATAAGTAAACCGAGTTTTGCTCGTCCATAGGTTTTATAAAAAAGAACTTGCCAATAACTAAATAACTAAACTCCTTTAGATAAGATACTTCATTGTCACCAACAGGCTGTTTTTATTTATTTGGCAGTCTCGCTATTGATAACTTATAAATTTCAAAATGGTACCTCCCAAAAATCTATAACTTCCAAACGACATCTCACCTGGTAGTGGTGACCTCAGCACCAACTTCCTAGCTTCTTCCATAGCTCTTTGGAGGTTCTGTTGGTTCTTGAACGACTCTCTACTGCGACAGCGGCCGATCTGAGACCTGGTGGAAATATTTAATCATCAGTACCTAACAAACTTTGACTCTTATTTCCAGATTGATCAGTATCATTCTTCAATGCTCGGAGTCTCCTTGCGTGATCGAATCAGGAATGACGATATTCGCAAGAGAACCAAGGTTACCGACATAGCCCGACGGATCACCAAACTGAAGTGGCAGTGGGCAGGGCACATTGCTCGCAGAACAGATGGTCGATAGGGCCGAAAAGTTCTGGAGTGGCGTTCGCGTACCGGAAGACGCAGCGTTGGGAGGCCTCCCACAAGGTGGACCGATGACCTGGCGATGGATGCGTGACGCACAGGACTGGTTGTTATAGCGACGCTTGGGGGAGGCCTACGACCAGCAGTTTTCGGCCCCATTGCTTCTAACCACTGCAACATTCTGTACGCCAGGCTTAACAGTGGCAACCACTAGAAAATCACCGACATCATGAAGTTCTCACAGCGATACTCAGAGAAGAGCAGCGGAAGAGTTATTCACGTAATAGTTAACATTATTGTTGTTAGAAGGATAGATGGTTTTTATATGTGTCAATAGGATAAAGCCTCCTTTGTCACCTTTTACTCTCCACTCTCAGAAATATAGAAAATCAAATTCATTAATTCCACAGGCAACTAACACTATAGTAGGCGCCAGATAATCGTGGAATAACGGTCATTGACCCACCTACAATTATTGACATTTTTAATTTGAAAAACGGAATTAATGACACAAAGCTGTCCCGAATCATCATCTCTCGTGATCCTTAACATTGTCTAATAATGAAAAACGATTCATATTTAATTGTTCAGGTACCTATGAACAGTTATTAGGGAAAGGTCAATATACTTTATTCCACATTTATCTGGCGCCTACTATAGTTAATTTAGACGCAACTAACACACTCTCACATTTCTCCACACACAATGATCAAATCTTCCATGTTGATGTACAGCAAAAATATTACTACTTGCATTGCTCTCCAAGAAGGCGTCAAGTGCGGTGAATGAACACAAATACCCTCATCAATCGAAAAAAGTGCGATTGTGTCAGCTCTGACGCACGACTGGAGTTTACTCCATAAAAACTATAATTGTGTAGATTATGTAAAAAGAGGGTAAATGAAAGCACCCTAAACAAGCTGAGTCGAGCACGGCACGGCAATTGAGATGGGGCGGCAATTGGCTGATATGATTGAAACAAGCTGAGTATACTTTGTATAAACACACACATACATAATCTTGAAGTGAAAGGTGCGCAAAGTACGTTGCGCTAAGGAACGTAACGCCTCACTTTTAGTTAACGCTCGATTTTACTCCTCATGAAATTTTCATACCGCGGGCTAAATATGAAAATCGTTTCTTAAGGAGTAAACTCCAAAAAAAAGAACAAAAAAGTCACCTAAATAAAACTGAATTAAAAAAATACTTACGAAATTCCAGTACTAGCAAGCGTCTGATCCCACTTAGCGTTACTGGTGCTTGCGACTGCCAACTTGGCGATCCTTCTAAACCGAGACAGTCCGTCTTCATCGGCTGGCTTCTCATCATCTAAAGCCACTGGGGCCACGTGGAAGTCCTTCATCAAACGACGCTCCCACACCTTCATACGTTTACCGAGGACCACTGTGAAATAAGGTGTAGTTAAAGTTGATTATGAGGAGCTCGTGGCTAAATAGTTAAAGCCGAATGGGTCCATCCTCACAATCAAGCAACGCATGGGTGACCATCACATACCGAGATTCCCCAACATAATATGTAGTTGGGAAAAGGCAAGGTAGATTAATTGAGAGCTTGAGCGATCTCTGGAAATCCTAAGACTGGAACAGGTTCAAGTTTATTGTCAAAAAAGAAAAACTCTATTCTTAGTTGCGAAATTGGCTTTGTGCCAAGAGCACATCAGTTTATTTTCTTTCTACTTATCTTATCTGGTATCGCTGGCAACTATTTGACAATTCTAAACATTACTTTGGTTCTATCTTCTGAAGATATGTCTTTAGAAGACGTAACCAACCAAGATAGGATTACTTTTACTACGATGGTTCTAGTTTATCACTTGTGAATTGCTTATGGTTAAATTGCAGCGTTGCACATGCAAGCGGGCACGCCATTTATGCCTGGACGCTCGTTCTTGATTGATTTTCTATGCTTGAATAAGCTTATTTAATTACCTATGTATTAATGTGACGTTGCTATCCACCAAATACATAACACCATAGTCACGCAGTTGGCCCCCAGAGAGATGTCGGAATGAGCTGGACTCCTTCTTGAAGAACTGTGGAAAGAGGGGTGGGAGGCCTTTGCGGAGGGACAGTACAGGCTCATCATAAAAGTACTCACTCTTCTCCTTCCTATCAGTGAAGCTGACATCCATGCCGTTCTTCTCGAAGACTTCGAGCAGTTCGTATCGGAGAGCCGACACGTCTCCCTTCAGCTCGTTGATGTCATCCTCTGTGACTTCCTCGTCGTCCATCTTCCTGTGCATGGCTGATACGTACCGCCAGACTAGGGCTCGCATGACGGCTGTATAGCGGACGTCATGTTCTTTTTCTTTTTGTTCCTGTTATGATGTGAAATAAGTAGTTTAAATCATATATTTGGTGGGAAGTTAAAGTGGATGCAATAATACTTCCAGGCCATGCCCGGAACGTGGTCAGGCCGTGGTCCACCCGGAGCTCAAGCAAATATCGGTGCGAACATTTTATATGAAAACTCGTTCACACACTCCACTTCAGACCACGTTGTGACGGACCACGGCCCGGACAAGGGCCAAGACCCGGACACGTCCCGGTCTTGGCCCTTATATAGGTGAATAAACTTTTATTTTTTATAAGGTATAAGACTTCAAAGCTTATTACGATAATACTGGAAATATACAGGTATTTATCCTAAGGTTATTTAAAAAAAAAATATATATTAACAAGGGACCAAGTTCTTTAATCAAAAAGAAATAATCATAAGAAAATTTTAAATACACGTCAGCGTATTAAATAGAAGACTAGATATTTTTAGAATAAACAAGTAATTAAGTACATTTTCTAAATACTCGTTAGGCTGGAGAGACAACTGACGAGCAAGAGAACCTGTCGCGAATCAATCACTCGGTTAATTAACGACCAACTAATTAATGACTACTTAAGAACAAAGCATAATGACGATACCTAGTTAGTTAGTACCTTTCTAGTTATAAAGGACAATCTGAAAGATTTTGTCTTCTAATTAGTAGAAGAGAGTATCCGCAAGAGAACCAAGGTTACCGACATAGCCCGAAGGATCGACGAACTGAAGTGGCAATGGTCAGGGCAAATTTGCTCGCAGAACAAATGGTCGATGGGGCCGAAAAGTTCTGGAGTGGCGGGCGCGTACCGGAAGACACAGCGTTTAAAGGCCTC